>OMPJ01039304.1:0-19541 GCA_900312935.1 Carapus acus | reverse complement strand
CGCACAAGGTAACTCACTTTATATTATTCACTTTATGTTTTCATTACGATGGAATCGTTTGTGAAAGTCTCCTGTGAGGCAAAGGCATTGTGTCAGTGTAATGGGAGCAGAGCAGATGCCGGCGTCCCGCCGTGTGCTTCAGCTGGTGCATCTATGCGTTTGGCATGAGGAAACCTGATTCATAACAACGATATTGTGTGTGTGTGTGTGTGTGTGTGTGTGTGTGTGTGTGTGTGTGTGTGTGTGTGTTTGTGATATATCCCCCCCTTCTTTTTCAGACAGAGCAGTTACCAGCTAATTGGACATATGAATTATATTATAAACTAAGTACATGTAGCCTCTAATTTAGATACATAAACCCAAACTGTTCTGCTCGTCGGCTGCAGGTAAATGTTGATCCAAGCCTGCAGAGACTGAATCCAGTTCTTGTTAAATACGATACCTAACATACATGAATCACACATTTTCAGCAAGTGACCTTTAACTGATTTGATTATTCTAAAATAATGTCAACAATCATATAATTGGAACAGCAAACTACCTCTAACCCAAAATCCACAAGCTTAGTTTAACAAATCTTCAGAGATAATATTTGACCAGTCACATCTTGTCCCTGTGCCAAAATGTGTTTTAGCCAGTGCCAGAGAGAGGGGGGGGATGGAGAGAGTGAGAAATAGAGATTTTACAACTGTGCGTATGTACATAATGTTGGCGAACAGTACACATGTTGTAATCAACATGAGATGTAGAGGGAGGTTTTATATTTGCATCTACTGCTTGTGTACAGTGCTCACTTTGCAGCTCTTTTTTAACTTTAGAGCAAAAAGCAGCTTCCAACACAAGTCAACAAGAGCCATTTGTTCCTAATGTGGTCTTGCTGTTTGTTTGGGTTTTTTTTTTGCTCTCCTTAAATGAGTATTTATACATTCACATCAGCGAGCCACAGGGGCTTTCCTGCAGAGATGATGGCAAGACATTAAACAAATCGCGTATAATGAGGCCATCATAAAACACAACCCTGTGGTGTCCCACACAGACTTGTCATTATAGCTTGAAAAAAATGGCACACACACACACACACGTACGCACGCACGCACACACACACACGTACGCTCGCACACACACATACACGCACACTGTTCAGACTGTACCCACACAACACACATCCTCACACCCATCTTTGTGATCTGCCCCCCACCATTTTCTCCCCATCATCACAAAAGGTGAAGAATGTGCTTTTTATTTCTCAGTAGGCCTCTCTGTGAGTGTGTGTGTTGCAATGTGTAAGGTGTGTTCTGAAGGCGTCATGGCGTGAAGGCGTAAAAGTTTGGGTCATTTGGTGGTAGTTGCGTTTGATCGGCGTTTGAGCAGGATCAATGGAGTTAGACTACATTTATTTGTCTGTATTTCTGCTGGTTGGAAATTGGCTGGGCGCAAACTGGCCACACACACACTCATACACACTCACCCACACACGCACAGGCACACATGCGCGCACGCACACACAGAGACTCATTACACTAATCAACTGAGAGGGAGGTGTGTGAAAAAGTGTGTTTTCTATTGGATAAGACTTATGTGGCATGTTGGGAGGGCATTCAAACTGGGAAATAGTTGTTCGAGATACATTTAAGTTGCAGCACAGCTAGTGAAGACGGAGTCACCACCAGAGTAACACAATTATCGTATATAATCCTCAATTTTCGTCCCTTTGCCTGTTATGTCTCTCTCAGCTCAGTGACTTGACCTGGCCCGGCCCTATGTCTCAACTCCAGCCGCTGATTCAAGCCCAGCAGGGTGCCGAGGCGCTGCATGGCACCCAGGAGATGCTCCTCTGGTTGGAGAAGGTGGTGGCCTGGGGCCAGGCGGAGAGCGCAGAGGCTCTGAGAGACACATGCCTGCACCTGAGCAGACTGAGGGACTTCCTGCGGCTCCTTCTCACCCACATCGGCAACATGGTGAGTGGAGTACGGTAAATCAAAGAAAATTGTGAAGAAGAAAGCGGGAAACGGTGTCGCAACTCATTTCTATTTTCAAGGCTGAAGGGATCATCCAAGATTTGCATGCACTTTGTCCTGTTTTGAATGAATCTTTTAAAATTCCAAGAGTATTGCACACTGGCAGAACTCCATTGTAACATTCTGTTCACAATAATTCCAATTGGGTAACTAAGTTTATTACTGACATTCACATTCATATGCATTTCCTTAACTTTCAACTTAAACATACCAGTGTATGTCTCCATACTGAATCTATATATTCATACATCCCAGTAAACAGTAACTGTTACTATTTACTGTGTTTGTGCACATTTATTTTGGACCTATTTGACTTTTTATTCGCTTTCTGTCATTATCTATTCCTCTGTATACTTGTATATGCGTAATTCATGCACTTTTGCATAAATTTCCCTTTTCCATCATAACATAGACATACTTACTTAAATTTGGCATGATCCAAGCCTGCATTTTTTCCAGGTTGCGCAAACATTCTCAGTCATGACACGGATCGGACTAGCTAACAACGCCTGACTAGCCAAATGGATCCCTGATTAATGAAGAAGCAAGTTACTTAAAACATTAGCGTGTCGAGCACACATACGCAAACACGCGCACACCTCCTGAGCTGAGGCCAAGGCTCCAAAAGTGAGGCCAGCGTTTGTATTTGGGCGTAACAGAGAGCGTTCTGTTGCCGAGCCGAGGCCGCGTGTGTCTGGTTGGCAGCGCTGCAATGTTGAGTTACGCAGGTAATAGCCGCAGCGGGACCTCCAGCGCTAACCTAATGTATCCCCCCGTATCGGGCCCAGCGAGTTTAAGGGAAGGGGGCTTGGGACGGGTGGGCGGCACAGCCTTGAGATTCCAGTTTGGTCTGAATGACTGACTGAGCCTCCTCCTTGCCTTTTGGCCTCCTGTAAATGCTTTCCCATGGCTTTTTTTCATCCAAAACAATGATTTACTGTGTAATTCATCTGCCTGAATCTTGTATTTCTGTCAGTTTTACAGGTTTTGTGATCAGTCAGATATGTTTGGACCAGAGGCATCATAGCTCAGAAGGTAGAGTTGTTTTGTAGTGATGGAAAGGTTGCTGGTTCAACGCCAGTCACCTACTTGGGTCCTGAGGTGTGCTCAAGCAGGTCCTCCGGGCTTTACAAGGGCGTTAGTGAGGAGCCCACAGCTCCCTCATGAAGTATTAATGAAAGCCATACATTCCTTTTTTTTCATTTCCTACTTTGGCACTGCCATTCTTGCTGTGTATGCCTCCCATCATGGAGCTCAGGCTTTGGGAGTATCAACCTCTGGATGTCATCACGCAGAGGTGTCAACTGGGCGGTAAATGCATGGAAATCACATTTTCTTCATTGTTGGTTGAGTTTGAGCCAATGATGATCTCTTGCTTTGTGCGATTTGTGTTTAACCTCACTTTTAGGTGAATATTCTCTGTCAGTGTTACGTGTACAGATACAAATTTGTTTTATATTTTCCAGTTGTATTTTTGTACTTTTTGTGCATCATCACATCCAAATCTTAACTTCATCCCGATTGTGGCAGCTACATCCCTGCCTCGGTGTTCATCCAGCCCTGGAATGACACTCCCAGGCAGCCACGTCAGGGCGAATTTCATCGTCTCCACTCATATCACATCCCGCCCTCCCGCCAACTGGCTCCTTTGGACGGCAATGAAAGGAGCAATGTCTGAGCAACGGGACGTTGCCTCGCTGAAATCTGCCATAACTCAGATGTGGTGGGAGTATAAACGTCCCCCACATTGAAGATGTCAACTTTAATTTGCTGGTGGGTGACACGGTCTGTTAATACAGGCGGAAATGTCCTGAATGCTGAACGTGCATATCTACACGATGGGAGCACGTGTGCTCACACCGGCTTGTAAATTTAAATAATACTGTACCTCTCCTCTTTGATGTGCTCATCTGTTGCAGCCGTAATGTGAAACATGATGAGTTTGGTGTGCCGTGGTGTTAAACACAGATGCAAGGTGGAGCGCTAAATGTTCCACATGTGTGGCGGACTAGTTATGACTAAAGCTTTTAGAGCGGCTCCCTTATCAGCTAAGGGGGCCGAACCCTCTCAAGTCGGCTCACATCGATCTCGTCCTCGCCGCGCGTTTTTAGCTCTGCTCCAAACACAAACGCCAAGGAATTTTCAACATGTTGTCTTTGTCTTATTAAACCATGGCCGAGGCAAGACCGGGGCTTAGTTGGATTTGGAAATGTGCAAACAGTGACTTTGGAACATTTCTGGAGTGTTTAACAGGCTGTGAGGTGAAATGAATCACATGGTCCGTCCTTGTGAGCCAGACAAACAGGTTCAGACACACACTTGCGCTCACCTACACACACACATGTGCATGTACCAAAGACCAGGACCCGGCTCTGTGCTCTGCTCTTTGTTGGTCACACTGTTGGTGAAGTTGTGACGTGATACTTTACAGCAAGTAAGCAGGTCCGTGACTTTTGTTCGGCGTACCTGACGGTATTAAACTTCCTCTCTGCTTCACTTTTTTCTGCTCTGTTCTTAAAGGGCTCGACAGCAGAGATCATGGAGAGGCTTCCCGTTCTGGGCCAGCTCCTGGGCCGGCTGTTGTGGAACCCCGGTGTCACTGCGGATGGTGAGGGCAAACGTTTGGACAAGCTTTCACTCTAATCAGTGCAGCGGTGCAGCTGATGCAGCAGGTTCCTAGTAACTGCCGGTTCCCAACCTGGCACGCTGTTTGAAGTCTGCTAAAAGGCAGAGGTAATATCAGAGCTTCCCGTGTGTGCACACCACATCATTATTTTTTCTTTATGGGGTGGAATGAGTCAGGAGGAAGAGCAGTGGTCTGAAAAGCAGAGGGTTGAAGATCCACAAGGCTACGCTCCTCCTAGCGTGGTTTTAATGTCCTTGAGCTAGCCCACTCAAAAATGAGGATGGGTCGAACGCAGAGAGGCAGTAACCGTCAGGGTGAATTAGGAAGCAAGCAAAATGACGAAACAAAGAACACACTGTACACAAATTACTTGGAGGTTTGGAGCGTTTATTGGCTGTAAAGAAGAAGTTTGGTGTGTGACATGTTGTTTACAGCTGCGAGCAGAGTGTTGCTGTTGGAGTGTGTGTGGAGGCTACACACCAACAATCCAAGCACTGCCATAGAGAGAAAAGCCAACCAATGGATTCAGGTATGGATTCGACCCTCTCCGGCCTTCCTCGCTAACCTCAAGACTCCATTCCTTCGCTCCACTTCTGTGCTTTCATCCACTGCTTTCTCAGAGACCTCTTCAGGAACCCTTTTAAGCAGGAACTGACACTTGATTAAGTTTAAATTTTACAGGATTTCTCCTATCAAGCTTCGTTTTGTTCTCCAGCGTTAAGAGGAAGATGAAGAGGGGGCGATAGGATCTCCGAATCCTCCAGCCTGATCCTCTGTGCACACAACCATAAACCCTGCTTTGAAAACAAATTCAAACTGACAGCTTCACGACCGCTCGTTACTAAAGAAGCATCAACATTTATACTGCACTCGCTTGATCCTGCTTACTGTGTGACTTCGCTGTGTTTTCAGGGAACGGAGAGGTGGAGAGGTTCTGAGATTTCGATCACTAGACAGTTCACACAGATGGGTTACTACAGATAATGTGGAACCCTCATGGTTTGGCCAGATTAAATGCTTGTCTTTATTATCTTAATGAATATCCCATGTGATCAGCCATCCTCCTAATGAAATAAGTCCCTTGAAAGCAAACTTGCCCAGTGGCCATGCCTAATGTCTTTGCCAGTACCCAAAATCTGATGCACAGTATGACTTTGTAGTAAGTGTGTCTGTGTGTATTCGCGCATGTATGCATACACGCACTTATATACATACACCCATATGTGTATATACTGTATATAGGTATAGCAGAATACTTTTCAGGTATGTCATTTGGAATGAATGATGTTTGTCTCATGTTAAACAGATAAATAATAGATAAACATAGAACAGGGGTGTCAAACTCATTTTCACCCAGGGCCACATCAGCGTAGACATGGCCCCCAAGGGGCCAGATGTCAATGGCAATTATTAAGGAGGTATAGATGTAATTGATATAAAATGTCTCAACTCACTCAGAAATCTCTAATATTTACATTTTTTTTTACTTATTCAATGTACAAATTTCCCATTTGAATAGATGTAAAAAAAAAAAAAAAAAAAAAAAAAAAGTCAGGGCTTTGCTAATATTCTATCACAGTCAACAACCTGGTTCCCTTCTTCCCCTCTTGATAAACTGACATTTTATAAAGTGTGTATCTGGTCGGGGCACACCTGCCGTCACTTTACTAGAAACATAATCCTCGTGCATTTTTGGAGATGTAGTTTTTGAGTCAATGCATGTTTAAATGAAGGGGATTCATGTTGAAAAGCATCAGGCTCCATTTCGCCTCTTGAGTTTGTGGTATATTGAAACAGTCGTTCAAGCGCTGGCGGGCCACATTAAATGATGCCGCGTGAGTTTGACACCTGTGACATAGAATGAGAACAGATAAGTAAGTCAGCAAGACCTTTTGCTGCAACAGTAAACACTTCAATCTCAGACCAGTGCCCAAAACAATTCATGTGCTCGCTTTACTTTTCGTATTCCTCCAAATAAATCTTGGCATCTGATTTTGAGGTCCCAGGGTGGCACTCGTGCTAAAATTGTCGTCAATACGGTGAAAATCTGGGGTCAAGCTGCGTCAAAGCATCTCGGCAGCTTCTCCCCTCCTCTCCCTTCACCACCAAAGACGCTTTGCTCCCCACAACGACAGGGGAAAAACCCCAAACCGTATTCACCGCAGCTCAGACAGTCTCGAGGAAAGGGGCAGATGTATGGTTTTAGGCCAGAGATGGTCTGTCTGCGTGCGTCTGTGTTGTGTTGTACTGCCTGTCCCGGAATGCAGATCGCAGCCTGTTTTCTGTTAGCTCGCGTCTGATCTCGCTCCCCAACATTGTTGTCTCGCTGCCTCCGCAACAGAACGATAGCCCCGGATTGGCATGTAATGGCACGTTAATGGCATGTTTGTGTGTATGTTTTTGCAAGCGCTGGCATCGGTTTGTTTTCGCGTTGCGACGCTACCGTACGTATGGCGTGCAGCCGCGTTTGTTTGCCTCCTTCGCCCCTGTGGAAGGTTTTTTGGGGATTGGTTTTCCGCACCCCTCCGCTTCAGTCCTTTTTCCACATCTGAGTCCTCTCACAGTTTGATGAATGTTGGCACGGCCGCGAAGCTGGAGGCAGAATAAGATAATCTTGAGCTCAATTTGGTCTGTTTCTCTGCATTCTGCGCTCCCAGCGAGACCACACAGTACCGCGGAACCAGGGCAAGATGTGTGAGGAGATAAATACAGCATGAGGATATTATTAGAGAGCCGAAGGATGCTGCGTTCAAGGGCTTAATCTTTGATGTGTATCTTTATAGACTCACACAGTGAACCACAGGTGGGCTTGGAAGTCGGTGTGGCTGCTTCGCAGTCTTAAAAGAGACTTTTCCAAAGCCTGTTTTTCTCGCCAGCTCCTACTTGATATTTAGAGATGAAAGTGCCTTTGACAGGACGATGCTCCACCTCCTGTTTTTCTTCGAGCATGCATGCGTGTCTCTGTGTGGTCCGTTTCGCGACTAAGTGTGTTTACAGGTCCTCTACGCCGCTTAATTTCACATTTCGATTGGTAGATGGAGGATAACCGTAATCTCTGGCGGGATGTTGCCGCGACTGCAGTGCGGTCAGCGACTCGCTGCGGTCTCTAACTTAATTTCACGTTGTTGTCTGGAGATTTCCGCGCGCCCCGATCTCGGTGTCTGGGCGCTGGGCTCTGCTGTTTTGACCCTCTGAGGCTGCGCTCGATCCGCTCATTGGTTTTGCTAAAACTCGATCACGGCTGGGTAATTGTTAACAGCAGGCTGAGGCACCCATCAGGAGCGACCCAAATCCTCGCCCCTTGCGTTTTTCTACATCCTCTCTTTTTAATTTTAGATTTATGGATGGGGTTTCAGCGCCAGCCGCATGTCCAAGGTCCCCGAAGCCAGCACGGTTGCCGCTTTCAACGGGAGAAAAATGACTTTGACCCCAAAGCATTCGCTTTTCCCTTTAGCCGTTTGCCTTTGGTCCCATTCCTCTGGTGACCACACCCTTCTCCTCATCCAAAACGCAGTCTTTTCATGGTGTACCATTCCCCGTCTCTGTTTCACTCTTTCTAACCGGTCTTCCACTCCTTGTCTTCTCGTCTGCCGTTCCTTCCTTCCTTCCTCCCTTCCCGCCCTCCTTCTGTGTGGTGCGAGTGCTCGGCGTGTTGGGTTTGAGGGCGCTCAGATGGTAGTGATTGGGCTCGTTGTGCGAGCCCGTAGAGACCTAGCGTCCTAGCGTGCTGTAGGCCCGGACTAAGCAGCACAGAAACCGCACCAGCTCCACCACCGGCCCTGCCAAACTCCTCGGCGAGGGACCGCTGGTTTGCCCCCTTCACTCTGTGTGTTTTCTGTTCTTTCTCGCCCTCCCCGCAGACTCTGCCTCTCCCACTCTCTCTCTCTCTGCGAACCCCCCACCTCTTTTTTTATCTGAAGCTGGAGAGGGATTTGTAATATTTTTGGCCTTTGCCTTATTGGCGAGCAAGTTTTCTTGCTTTCCTTTCATTAGACTCGCAAAAACAGATGTGTGCCTAAGATTGGATGCGTCGGCTGTTTTTTTGTGGGATCAGACTTTTCGATTCTTATCGGGGAATCAAAGAACATCAACATATTGTGCTCCAGCGGGGCACAGAGAACACGAATGTGCTTTGAAATTAATCCAGATGAGACTTCGATGTTCTGTCTGTTGTGGGTTTGATTTAATTTCATTTCTTTCTCACCCGGGCTTCCCTGCCGCTCCATCAAGACTGAGGAAGCATCCTCAATGAGAGCAAGACTGAGAAGCTCCTTGAATGATGTGAGAGAGGCGTCCTCAAGAATCAACTACGTCCTTTATGACCGCACATGTGCTCAGATCCTGTAATATTGCTGGGCGACTGGACGCCATGTGGCGTCGTTTTAATCCTCAAAAATTGCTCCCAGCTGAAATGTGCCTAAAACAAATGTGGAAAACGTGAACATAAACAACATTCTGAACATATCTGGTGCGATATGGACTGGACGCGGGTTCGCTCCTCTCCCAGATGAGAATTAGCTGAGTTTATTAGTTTGGTTTCATCAGCGTGTGATGAGGCCCCTTCTGAAAAATGCTTGTTAAAACACGGAGGCGGCCAATAACGAAGACTGTTGATGTTTGAAGCTGCTCATGTGTCCTCCATACATTCTCACCTCCCTCTCCACCCTCTGGTGCGGTTAAATGACGTGACACAAATACTGCAGTCATCCTTTCTCCCTGTAACTAATAAGCTTTTATGTTATGGCTCTGGGCGTCAGGCCTGCCGTATTAAAAAATCCTGTCCGCTGCTTCAGAAATACAAGCAAAGTGACAATCATCTGTTACACATTGTGCCTCTCCTCCTTCAGAAAGCGATGTGCCAGATCGTTACTGAGGAAGATGACGCCGAGGCCCAGGCATTAGTCCGCCACATGGGTGTGTCACCGGACCAGTACCATGGCAAAGTCCTGGAGAAGGTCTCCAAGTCCTCGTCACAGCCGATCTGTTCTCCCGCCCACAACCGGTGCAGATTTCTATATATTTACAATTATACGCGCGCGTGCCAATTGTCCTCTCCCTGACTTTCCAGATGGTGGCTTTGCTGTTGGAAAACATAGGGAGCAGCTGCAGCTCTCCCAGCAATCAAAATCAGAGGTAAACCGCAGGAGCGATTCGCCCCGACCGACGTGGTAGCTCCCAGTGGTTGGCACCGCCTGAGTCATCTCTGGCCGTCCGGCCCTGAGCCCTCTGTGGAAATGATTCCGCAGGTGTCGGTGTGGCAGCGTCCTGGCCACGTCCGAGGCCTGCGTCCCCCTGGTGTCCTGTCCCGAAGCGGCTCCTCTCCTCGCCGCTCTGCTGCAGCGGCCCGCGACTTGTGAGCGGGCAGCTCTGAGCGAAGTCTTCCTGGATGCCATCGCCTCTGCCTACGCCAGGTCAGAGGTCACACGCTAGCTATATGTTGTATCTAAACCAATATGTGGGTTGGAATATGTGTTTTATTCCTCCCGGCTCCTAGCAAGCGCCTGCTGTTGGACGACCAGGCCGTCGTCTGTCTGTGGTATCACAGTCTGCCCAGCCTGGAGGGGGCAGTGCTCAGTCTGATGGAGTCTGTGCTCACCAGCACAGGGACCACCGCACCATTGGGTCAGCTGGTAATGGAGTCGCTGCTGGTGGGTCATATTTCTGACAGGACCGAGCGCTTTGCACCTCAACGCAAACTTTGCTGTTGTTACAATTGCGCATTAGATACTTTTTATTCTCCGGTCTGTCCCATCTGGCCACTACAGACCAGTCACACTGTACTGCACTCGTCAAGCATGATGAAAAGCGGAGAAACTGCGATTATTGTTTATTTAAGACGTGCCGGCCTGCCTGACTCAGAGCACACAGCCCCAGTTTATGTCCCCAGTCGCTGCTACGGTGACGTGAAGCGTGCGACGATAATTCAGCGTGAGTTGGCAGAGCAACTGAGAGTTGTTGCGGTGCCGCCCATTAAACGTGTTTGTTACCTCAGACAGATGCGCTTCGACTCATCTGCCATCTCTTAAATCATTTCACCTTTCCTCAGAACTCTCCACTCGCTCCACGCGGGTACGCTACACGTTCGGGTTTGCAGTCATCCTTTTTTTTGTAAACGTTCCCGTTGGCGTTGGAAGCCTTCCATTCAGTTTTGGACCAATCTTTTGTTATTTTTGCCCAAAGTAACTCATACAATTTGGCCTTGCTCTGCTTGCATCTCACATCATTTGGCTCCCTCCAAACGGCGTCTCACATCATTTGGCCACCGCCACACAATCTGCGCAGGGTATTAGTGGGGAAACTCTCTGTTACATATCCATTCGCACATCATTCACAGTAACTGCTTAGCATCGGCGAAAAGAGAGCCGTAGAGAAATCTGGAATTATTTGTGCTAGTTAAACATGACATAGTTCACTTCATTCGAGAAGTAAAAAATCAGAGATTTGCTTTGATCAGTCTGTAGACTACTATTGTTGAGAATAATGGACACACAAATTCAGAGCCAAAATATTTATAGGGGAAGCACCTGAAGAATCTTAGAAACAGCGCTGGACAACCTGTCTCGCTGCCCGTCTCACTCTCCCAAAGCGATTGTCTTGCTCATTGTGCCCTCTGTCCGGGCTCCTCGAAAAATGGAGATTTGCAGTGCCCAGATGATTGCGGTGTGTTTATAAAGCTCTTGTTGGCCAGTATGCTTGCTCATTGATTGCACTTGATTGATTCTGTTGACTTTCTGATTGCTACTAATCGGGTTTGCATGTGCGAAGACTTGTGTAAACAGTCCAACAAGCGAGAGACTCCTGGGCCTGTTTACGCCCCTGTCAGATGGCCGTCTCTCGCTCGCGTCATCCATCTTATTGGTCATATGTTGGGTGTATACCCGTTAACCGGGTCTGTCCTTAATGAGGGCTGTAGGCAGATGTTTACGCTTTGGGCTTGTTTGGATCCAGGCCACCTTCCTTTGCATGAGCGTTGAAGAGCAGAGCCGTCGCGTCGCGTCTCCCTAATTCAGAGGCGAAAGAGCGCTCGCGTGCCTCTCCCTTTCTCTCGCTCGCACTCATTTGTTTAAACTGTAATCAGAATTGGGAGAACATGAAATTAGGCTCTCATTCCTCCTTTGGGCTCGACCCCCCCAGTGATCCATTGAGACGTGGGTCCAGTAACAATAAACACTCATTTCCTGGGCCTGCGTGCCAAAAACAGGATGTTTGCCGCGTGTTGTAATTGACCCTCCTCGAAGTGTGAGCGGGAAGGTATGGGGAGAAATGCTTAAAATCCCATCTGGTTTCAGACAAACACCACAGCTCGCACACACAGGCGGCCCACACGGGAACACAGATGCACCGGAACACATGTTCCAAACATTTCGTTAATCCCCCAACAAATGCAAAGGAGCAGAGGCTGCAAGAGTTTGATTCAGGTCATTAGCTGACCACAGTGGACGGCAAAGGAACTAACAAATACAATCTGTCAAAACTACCACACCAATCGCTCCATTGTGGGAGAGCTTACTGTAATAATACCTGTTGACCACTGAGTGGCGCCATTTTCCTGGATATGGTTGTGACTGATGGATATCGAAGTAGCCCAAAATTGGACTAAATTTGGTATCAACATCAATGAACTGATTACTTTTAAGATCCACCCCCCACCCATCCACCCCAGCCTGGTGTGACATGTGGAGCGAGAGGGTGAAAGAATAGGCCGTAGTCATCAGGGACTCAGCATCTCCCCGTGCGTGAGTGTGTGTGTGTGTGTGTGTGTGTGTGTGTGCGTGCCATGGTGCGTGTGTGGCGCTAGAGAGAGCGACAGAGAGAGAATCAGAGATGTGGTTGTATGTTGTAACACTGACCTCTAGTGGTCAGTCATTGGGCTGTGCGACAGAATTACAGACTTGGCAGGCTGTCGATGGGACTGTGTGGAAGGCAAGTATGGACTGTGTATACACTGTGTACAGTTTGTACTGTTTAAGAGGAGCCTCTTGGCAAAATGTAAATAATGTCATATATATAACTTTGTTCTCTCCCTCCCTTTTTTATCGTCTTTTAGCTGCGGGGAATTTAATCACTAAATCACTGGATCAGTGTAATGCCTACTTAATAGGGATGTCCGATATTGGCTTTTTTTTGCCGATATCCGATATGCCGATATTGTCCAACTCTCAATTTCCGATATCGATACCAGTCGATACCGATAATGTCTGAAGGAGACACTTGAAAATAATTCCAAATCACAGACATAACGTTGAAACCGAGCGAGCAAGTTCGTTACTGCAGCCATCCACGCTTGTTTATACGCTTCAAGACACAGCTTGATGAGGTCATCATCTGTGCGCCGGTAAACACTTCAGGAGCGTATCGGCACTATTTCGGTGTAACGCAAGTATTATTTTATCGGTTTTAAAGCAAAAAAAAGTCCGATACCGACATTACATTTTTATGCTAATATCGGATGTCTCTACTGCTTAACTAATGTGATTGTCTCTGATTGGTGTTCCATTCCAGCCCAAAGCTTCTGCTCAGCATTGCTCCATCTTCCTGGTGGTAAATGACATTTTCAGGTGAGCGATGTGTGTGTGTACACATGCGTGCTCACACATGTGTTTCCATAGTTTGTGTGTTGGCTAAGTTGACAGCATCCACAGTTATTAAGGCGTTACTCTCCTTCGTTTTGGTGAACACGGGTGTGTGTGTGCGTGTCTGTCTCACAGGTCTGTCCTCAAGCGGGCAGAGGGGAACGAGTCCATTAGGTCTCTTATCCAAACCTTTACCAGCTGTTTCCTCAGGGAAGTGTCTCTGCAGCAGACTCAGGTCGGTGTCTGTCTTTTGTCTTTTTCTCTCTGTGATGGAACAAATCACCATGTGGTCTGAAATAAAGTTGTTAGGAGTGAAAATGTAAACTGTCAAAAAAGAAACGTTGCAGGTGTGTGTGTGTGTTCCTGTCCGCCACCTTCTCCTGACGAGAGGATGTAGGATCACATTTCCAAAGCAGGCAAATTCACTTAAAGTTTGATGAAGAGTCAACTAGTCCTTAAATGGACGATAGATCCAATATTGGCTGCATTTGTCTTAGTGCTTGATGGGTCTCTGTGACATTTATCTGACACACTGCTGCAACACCGGCCCAGCAGAGATCCTCAGATAATCGTCACATCAGTGTGGACACCAGCATTCTGATAGATGTCTTGGAAATCAGCAGATGTGATCGCAGTTTTTCCAGAGAAACATTTTAGAATGTTGATCAACTTAATGTCCACTTATCCCGCTAACTGTTCATGATTACCTTGATTTCCCTCTGGCACAACTGCCTTGTAAATTATTATTGTAGATCAGTGTGCAGCGCCTCCGTATAGCAGTTCCTCTCCTCACCAGCAGATGGCAGTGCTGCAACGTATTCGCCGCGGCCGCGCTATCGGTAGCCCAGGCTGCACTAGCCGCCTCCCATTACACACTTCATTACACATTACCACCCACCGCCATCACTCTCAAGTGTCAAAACGTCGCTTATCATGCTTCTGCTGTCGTCATGTACAACATTTCTTTGACAAATACACATAATTTTGCCTCTGTCGTTTCAGGAAAACACGTCCCTGAGGGCTTTCTTCCCACAATCACCCGCGACTCTGCTCCAACCCCTCCTGACCCAGCCATCAGGTCAGCGTGTGTACAAACACAGCGATGCTGTCACTTTGCGCGCATGTGTGTGTGTGTGTGTGCCTGCCTTTTTATACGCCTGTCTGACACACACAATGCACAGAAGGCGGCATTGTGAGACAGCACCTCGCTCCTAGTGTTCTTTAACAGTTTGTAAATAAAGCTGGAGGATGAATGGCTCCTTATCCCTCATCAGTCAAAACTCCGCTAATACTCCACTTTGTGTTTCCCGGTCAGTAATGATCGTTTCGATGACGTGAGGCGGAAAGGGAGGCTTACGTGTGCGTCGAATTCCTTTGTGATCAATGTGTTTTTGGCCCCAACGCAACATCTTTAAGTCTTTGCTAAGCTGGAGCCGATCCTTTACTTGGGGTTTGATGTGTAAACAGTCTGGTATATGGAAATCCTAGCGAGTGGAGAGATGCTCTGTAGGTGAGAGCTAGGTCAGACCGCTGCACCACCGCTTATCAGTGTGTGCCCAGACTGGCCCGTAGGCAGGAATGATTTACATGAATGGAGCCATTTAGGGACACACTGGAGCCCGGCCAGAGCTCTGAGTTAATTATTACTGTGTGTGTGCGTGCGTGCGCGTGTGTGCGTGTGGTGAAGGGCCATTTTTCACCTGAGACTGAATGGAAATGGAGCTGAAAAATAGGAAGATTTCAGGCGCTATCAAGATTTGGCCAAAAGTTGTAAATGAAAACTTGTCTCAGCAGAGGTTAGAGGAAAGGGTCGAATTAAATAAGACGTGAAAATATAGTTTGTCACAGTTTGACGGTCGCGTCGCGTGTCAGCTAGCACAGCGCCAGCCCTCCAGCTCAAATCTGGCTTTTGGGAGGCGAGTTATCTTTCACAGATCATTACTTTGGGAGCGTCGGGGCAACATGTGGCAACATCCGCCCCTGCGGCCTGTTAAATGGAGGGAAAACCAGGAGGAACTGATTGCTCACTGCTTTTTGTTCAATTCAGCTCCGGGGGGGGAGGTTCATGTCTGACCTTTTGTTTTCCTCTGTTATTTTCCATTACAGTCTCTGATAGAAAAGAGAAAAAGGAGCCATAGCCTTGAAATCTCAACTTTTCCCCCGCTGATGTGCTGAATCCTCAGCAGCCTTAGTAACCCGTTTAGAATTTTGCGTGTGTGTGCGCGTGCGTGTGTGTGTGGGGTGATTGGAAAAAAATGCAAATGCGCACGCCAATGAACGACTGCAACTGTATCGCTGAATCTGCGCTTCCACAGAGACGCCTCGGGAGTCATGGAGACATCACCTCATCTGGCTCTGCAGCTCATTACGGGGCCTGACGGAAGAAGAGGAGGAGGAGGAGGAGAGGGAGGATGGAGATGTGGGAGAGGAAGACGGAGGCAGCAGGTTAGAGGGAAACACAGAGCATATTAACCCGCGTTTGTCCCCCGCCGTCCTCTCACCCCTCTGCTCGCGGGGGCCGCGAGGGTGAGCTCGGTCGTCTCCTTCCTTCCCTCCTCCTACGTCTCCGTCTCCAAGCAGCGGTGCGGAAAGGTCCTGCCTGCGACAGCCCGACGCTCATCCGCTCGCTCGTTAGCGAGCAGAGCAGAACAGAGACGGGACGGAGAGCGAGGCAGCAGAGGGGACAGAGTGAGTGAGAAGATGCCAGAGTGAAACCCAGCAGCCTGGGATGAGCAGGGGAGTGATGGAGGAGGAGGGGTGGAGAGGAGAAGAGAGGAGAGGGGGGACTTGTGGGTTTGTGGGTGGAGATGGCTGACTTGATACCCTGCAGCTGCGGCCCTTAATGCGGCCCTTTATCCCCGCCACTCCTCCAAAGCCGGAGCCATCGGCCCGCTCCAGTCCCCCCCAAAAAACATTGTTGCGAGCCAGCGGTGGGAAAGTAACGATGTTGTGTTGCTGCGGGCGGAGGCGCAGCTGCCAGCGCCCACAGAGGGCTGCTGTTACCGCCTGGGAGCCAAGAGGGAAGAGGGTGACGAGGAGGGCCAGCGGTAATGACGGTATTAGGGGGGAGGGAGAGGGAGGAAAAGAGAGAGAGAGACAGAGAGAGAGAGAGAGAGAGATCCTTATCCTCCGCTAGCTTCAAGTCCTGCCCCTCGCCGCCGCAGCTGTGCAGCCACCCTCCGTCTCTGTCTCTCCCTCTCTGTCCTCGTCTCCGTCTCTCCCTCTCCGTCTCTGTCACCCCGTCTCCCTTTGTTCGGCGCCTGGCGAATCCTTCTCTCTCCTCGGGCGAATCAGTGTGACAGTAACTTTGGCGTCAAACCGAGCAATGCACAAAACAGCAGATGTTTTGGAACAGGTGCGATAGGGAAGCTTTACATATTTATGTTCAACGTTTACGCAGGAACCTTCAGAAAGTATAAGAAAGTAAACTGCACTGATGAAAGTGCTGATGAGAGAAACTTCCAAACTTTGTCCTGCGTCACTTTCTTTCTTTCACCGACTGGGGCAAGCAGGATAATATGCTCTTTGTTTTCTTGCATCTGTTGCTAGTGCCCTTTTGTCTCAAGTTACATCAAAATGACTGTCCTGGGAGATTTCCTCGTACTTTTCTGGCTGTTTCAGACTATGGCAACGCAAAGTCCCCCCCAAAAAATCCCAAACAAATCATTTTCAAGCACACTGCATGGTTTTAAACTTAAAACTAAGGCATCTCTGCCAACGCGTAGATGATTTATGTTTCAAAACATTGGACATGTTATCTACTCTACTGTGCTGAGGAGTTTGCAAAATGAAACTCCAGCTTTGCAACGCACCGTTTTCGAGATATCAAACATCGATTCGTCCCAGTTGTCGAATGGTGTGCGTAGTGTGTGATGCAGCATTCCACCTACCCTCAAAAAGTTACAAAACAACCATCATAACAACCGGCTCGGCCACGAGAGGTGTGCTCTCTCCTTTCTCTGCTTTCAAAGTTACTATGGCAACGCAATTCTCAAACAATTGAGAGGAATCGGACAGAAACGCCGCGTGGTTTTCAACAGCTCCTGGTGAAAATGTTTCTGTATGTGCCGCAACTCAAAAAATGTTGGTTTTCATTGTTTGATCGCAAACGCAAAGCCCTGCCACGCATCCTTTTTGATGAATTGGGTGTCCAACGTTGACGTGGACGATAACGGATACATTCATGAACGCACTGGGACGTATTTTACATCAAAACGTTGCAAATGTAGTTGTTTGATCATGGCTTTTGGGTGTGAGGTTGGTGATGAAAGTGGCGTGACGCACTGTGCTAGCAATATTGGCCGTCAAACTTTGAGACGTCTGCATTTTCTCCTCCTGCTTTAATCTCTGTGCTATGCCTTTGTCTCCACATCTTTTTTAATGTCATCCCTTTCGCTCCACATTTGATCTTTCAGAGCAAAAATTTTTAACTTGTCATAAAGAGGAACTGCTCCTGTTCACAATTTAACACTTTCTGGCATCAACATAACGTTTTGCAGCGGCCGATCAGACGGAGAGAGAGAGAGAGAGAGAGAGGTTGGGGGGACAAGCGCGGGGACAGGACAGACATAGGGGCAGTGTGGCCCGTGTGGCAATCATCAAAATGTCTGCAGAAACTATGTAGTTCTACTTTACTGTCATCAATCAGTGGGAAATCACTCAAGTGTTGGGTGCTGTTTGTCCTCCCGTCCTCTAGGGGGCAGCACCAGCTATTCGAGGCCTGGTTCCTGCTGGTTCAATGTGCGGACTGGGTGTACGCAGCTCTCCAGCTTCTGCCAACAGCAGCTCCTGAAGACTGCCGCCTGCTGGTGTGGCTGCTGAATTTCTACTACCATCCCACCAACAGGGGGCACCAGCGAGCATCGCAACTGGTAAGGTTTTTTGACTAGATCCTGTCAGTGATCAATGGACCTTGGTTGCTGCAATGTTAGTTGGACAGCCTGATGGGGGCGCTGTCATAGCACTGGATTGTCAACTCTGCGTAGGTCACATGATCACAGCCTCTGTTGCTCATACAGCACCTCTGTTTTCGTGTCTCCTCACACTCGCAGCTCAGCTGTCTACGAACTTTGGGCCAAATTTTAGTTTCTGTGTCTCTGTTTTGTGGCGACAGTTGCGCGGGTGTGGCTTAATTTCCAAAACAAAAAAGCTCATCTCTCTCTCCAATAAATCAGGCTGCTATGGGTTAGTGGACGTGTGGACTCACTACTGCGAGGAAAGGTCAGGTCAGGTCAATTTTATTTGCATAGCGCCAAATCAAAACAGAAGGTATCCCAGGACGCGTTTCAAGATGGAGCAGACAGAGCTCCTCAGCATGTGAACAGTCTCTTTATTCTTTATCTCTATTCTAGTGTCCCTAAGCCAAGCCTGCGGTTTAGCCAGACGGTTGGTTTCCTCAGGTTTCACTGATGGATACAGTTGTGTATAGTCAGCATGGAAGTTGATAGTGTTTTCTTACGATGCCACCTAGAGGACGCACATATAGGGTGAACAGAATCGGTTTGAGTACAGAGCCCTGTGGGACTCCATGTCTAACCCTAGTGTAATCAGAAGACACGTTGTTAATATGGTCAAACTGAAGTCTGTCTGATAGACATGACTAGAGGACAATAAAAATGATGAAGATGATGCTGATGCATTCACCGTCTGGCTCCAGTAAATGTCAGTTAGCCTACAGGTGGCGCTACAAGGGCACATCAGAGTTTTTCTACACTTTGATGCATTTCATCCCTGCGTTCGCTGCACCCTCAATCTTGTCATGTGAGGAGCAGTGGGATGCTCAGAAAGTAGATGAAGGAGCAGTTAGCAGGTTGGCTACCTTGCTCAAGAGCACGTCAACATCACTCAAGAAAGAGCCTGGAATCGAAGTGTTTGTTTATTTTCCCACACAACGAAGTGGACTAGAGAATCCACCTTGTATGACCCCCGCCGCCCTGCGGACGACGCCCCAGCTCACGTCGACGCGATGACACAACAGGCCGGGAAATGTATCAGGCGCGTTTATCCGGCGAGTCATCAATAACGGCTAGCAAAGAAACTCCAGGATGAATAAGACATTAGCGGATTAATTATGGATGACGCCGATCTGGGAGCGAGACGGCGGGGGAGTGAGAGAGAGAGGGAGACAGGGGGATGAGCGAGGGGTATGTGTGTGTGTGTGTGTGTGTGTGTGTGTGTGTGTGTGTGTGTGTGTGTGTGTGGGAGGGGGGAATGGTGCCACTGGAGACAATTAGGATATTCAAGTGTGTGTGTGCACGTGCAGGTTTGTGTGAGAATGTTTCTTAGCAAAACAAAGTGCAACTATTTGTGGCTGCATGGACACAC
>OMPJ01039303.1:0-67560 GCA_900312935.1 Carapus acus | reverse complement strand
GGGCTCCATATATCTGACATCAGCATGCAACAGTAACTCAGAGAGTAGTCACAGTCTGCGTTATCCAGATGCGCATGGAAAAGCCGTCTTTGAAGAGATCTGGCGCGAATTGAACAGGCGATCTTCTTTGCGAAATCCATTATATCCTGCATGTTGAGCATTTTCGCGCATAGTGCTTGTTGGCGTATTATGCAGTGGTAATTAAGGAAGTCCGGAAAAGCGTCGTCCTCCCGGCACTTGGCAATAAATCCATTCAAGCGGCCAACCATCGCGGGTGCTCCATCCGTGGTGATGGACACCAATTTGAACACTGGGAGCTGAGTTTCCCTTGTTTTAAAAACTCAGCTTCCTTTTGGAAGCTGAGTGTCTATTTAGAATCTAAATTTACGATAACGCCCTGGCAAGCAAGGAAGGCGCCGTTATGTGCGCCTGCACATACCTGTCGTTGCGCGCGCATGCGCACGCTGGTCTGTGTACATATGCATGACGCAGACTACCAACACTACCTCCGCGGTCGACTGGTAGACCGCGGTCGACGCGTTGGGCACCCCTGGCTTAGACGGTCTACACGAGCTACTACTCTGAATCTCTCTCACTCTCATCCACTTCTATTTCTCACAAGCACATTCATCGGATTAAACCTTGGTTGATATGTGAGGCTGAGTCTACATCATACTGTTTGCGGTGCCACTTGTGTTTTTTCCAACAGCTGTTTGTTTTACAATTAGTTTATTGTTTCGATTAAACTACTAGTGATTCAGTCTACATTCTCTCATCATAGAAATTAAGTCTATACATTAGCTTCAATTCAATTCAATTCAATTCAATTCAATTTTATTTGTGTTGCGCCAAATCACAATAGAAGTTATCCCAAAGTGATTTCTAAGATGCAGCATGTACAGTTCCACAAAATTCAATCATTCAAACTCTGTAACATTTACATACAGAGACCCAACATTACCCCCACCAACACGCACTTGCCAACGGGGGAGAGGAAAAACTCCCCCTTAATGTGAAGAAACCTCAGGCAGACCCAAAATGCAGGTGGGCGACCGTTTGCCTTGACTGGTTAGGTTGAAAGAGAGAGGGAGAGACACAGAGGTCGAGACATGCAAAAAGAGCAGTAATTTAGCATGCATAAAGAAAATGTAGATACGTCTAAACCTAAATCACAAATGTGAGTCATGGTTGCGTGATTAGCTTGATTTTCCAACAAACTAAGTGTTTGTTTTTCCAGCTTTCATGGATTTCTTCACTATTCTGCATGAATGCACAACAGCTGCATTACCGGGAATCGTGTCAGTCTCTCCTACCGTAATCTAAATGAAAGCATTAGAAATGTCGAACTGATGAGAAATCCAAATTCTAAGTCACTTGCCAGCCTGTAGAAATCATCATTTCAGTTTATTTCGGTATAGCGATGAGCCCTCCACTCCTACTGCAGTTATTTTCATTTGAACACTCACATGTCGAAATTAAAGTCCTCATCAACTTCGTCTTCCTTCTCCTCCTTTGTTATCAATGCTAAAATCAAACATCATGTAAAGTTAACATTTATTTACAGTCATGTATTTACAGACCCCTTTGACTGGGTGACAAGCCATGAATGCTGAAATCTTCCTTGTCATCTTCTTTTTGCTCATATCAGGAGAGCATTTTACCTTGGAAACACAACATTTGTGAGCCTTTTCGCTGTGTAGAGTTCAGTGCTCAGGACAAAAAGTGAAGAATTACTAATTCACTATGTCTCCATTAGGTCTGCAGTTAGTCCAAATGTGTTTCTCATGAGAGAAGAAACGAGCCGAGAAGCTCAAGTCTTTATCAGATACGTTCATGAACGATGATAAACAGACCTCAGCCCTACTGGCAAACTATTCGCCTCATGTAGTCTCTGATAGGCCAATTATTTATTTACTCAATTCAGGGACAAGTCTGCATGCTTAGCGGGCTTTAACAGCTCAGTACCAAGCTGTGATTTCAGTGTGTCCAAGGGGTACAGCGATGCATGAGAGGTTCGTATTGAGTGAGTTGACCAAACACTTCATGTGTGTCTGCCTTTACGGCCAAACAATTAGAGTGACTGTGAACAGCTGCTCTGTTCACAGTCCTTCAAAATTAATTAAGATTTAACATCCAGAAATCTTGTGAAAAGCCACCAATGAGACTGTTACACTAAGAGGAGGGGGGAGCACAGATTCTGAGATGTAGGAATACTATAATTTGAATAAAAAACTAAAGTACCCGTATGTACAGTAAATATGTTTAAGTTCTGCAATTTATCCTCAAAGAAACACAATGAAATGAGGTTTTCATCTCAGGATATACTGTACAGTAGTACCTTGACATACGAGCAACTCAACATTTGAGTTTTTTGAGAGATGAGCCATCTCTCTGTCCATGTTTTTGTTCAGGACACAAGTGGAAATCCAAGTCATGAGTTATACTTTGGGACAACATTGCTAGTTCGCGCACGAGTGCACATTCATGCTGACGCTATCTATGATGACTTGAAACTATCAGAAACAGGATTTTAAGCATTGGAGAAGAATCATTCAATGCAAGTCATGGGTGGTATGATAACGTTAAGAGGCGAACAAATATTGACTCAGTGGTGAGGCATGGAGAAGCATCTAGTGCGGACGTTAAGGCAGTGGAAGAATATGTCACAAATCTTGCTGTACGTGTGACGTAGTCGTTGCATTGGAAGGCTGCAACATGTGTTTAAGTGTGATTAACTGTATTATTCTGGGGAAAAATGGCCGTAACAGGAACAAATCAAAGTTATTGTAGTTATTTTAAATTTGAAAAATCATTTGAGATACAAGCAGATTGACTAACCAGTAGGTCACACAACCAATTAGACTCAAATCTTAAGGTACTATCATATCTCTATCAGAGGAGCACAGTGAAGAACAATTCTCAAAGTTTTAATTTTACTTGAAGAAAATCCTCTCAGATCATTTTCCATGTCTGAAGAATAACAATAGGTATCATGTCAGTGTGTTGGTCATGATTTTTCATATAATTCATGCAGATTTATGATCCCCACACCTTAGCCCCACTTGGCCTCACGATGCAGTCTGGGCTCACCGGGATGGGAATGGTTATCCGTAAGAGATCAGAATGCAGCTGAGGTCAGCCGTGACATCATGACTTTCCCGTTGAACCCTCCTGCTCTGGTAGAGCAAGAGGGAAAGATTATCGCCTGCTTGTCTGCAGGCCTCTATCATGTGGGGGAGGGAACATTGTGACAAATATAACCCAGCTGTGTTCTCATCCCAGCTTGGATTTCATATTCATTCATTGTTGCGTTCTACTGAGATTTGCATTTGTCTGCAAACGAGCTGGAAACTGTGGTGGCCTTGTTGTATCCTTGTAGAGCTGTAGGGTTGAATGATGTAGAGTTCACAGGTGGAGGGACAAAGTGTAAACTGGGTGACCTCTAATATTCAGGGTTGAAAGTGATCTTTCATCACACGGTAAAAACGTTGATGTGGAGCTTAATTTCAAAGTAACAAATCAGTACAACACTAGTTGTGTGGCTTGGCTTGGTTTCCCTGTATGTTATTACGCATATATTACTTGAAACACAGGTACATTTTGATTAAAATCAACTGTTGACTGTGTCAGAGTGAGGCTGCTTTGTTCTATGCCAGAGAAGTAGTGAGCTGTTAAACCGTCTCTAATGTGACAATAAAACAGTTCTACAGAATCGTAGAATCTAAAAGGCAGCCTTCAGGTTTCAAGCCAACTGTTGCTCGACTGCCCTATACTTTGCAGTCATGCCAAGAGGAAACATTTTCCAAGTCAAACATCACACCATGCAGGATGCACACCGGTCGAACCACCATGGGCTAACATAAGGCTTTGAGGTGAAAGGTCAGTAATTGAAAGGAAATAAATGGCGGTTGAGGAAGAGTCATCGCACAGCAGTGCACACTGTCAATTTTTTCTTGTTGTTTCCTGTGAGCGATGATACGATGCTGAATACAAATACATTTTGGTTCTCATGAGATTGTGGGAGCTGTTCACTGTCTATCAGCGCTGCTGTTTTAGAGAAAAAAATTATGGTTCTAGAATCATTAATGACCACTGCACCCTTAGCCTGCAGACAATTAACACATGAGAGGAGTCACAATATTTTCTCTCAACTCTTCAAGTCGGTCAGAGTTGCGTTGCTCAAAGTTTACATAAACACTGTCAAACTGAGTATGCTTTTTTTTATGCCCCATTCTGAGACTGGAAACAGTCCAAATGTTTTTCTGTTTTACTGTGTTGCTCTCCCAGGAACAAAAGGGCCCCAGTTGATGCCCAGCTGAAGAAACAACTGTTAATCATCCAAAATATGAACACATCTAAGATTTGTGTTTCCCCTGCAGCCGTCCCATGCTCGACCAAGGAATCAGAGTGCAAGTTTACATAAAGGATTAATTAGAAAGCGGGAATGTGGGTGAAGCGCACTTGGTGACCACGGCTTGGCTCTGTTTTATCAGAGCCATGTGGAACATCCTTTCTATGCGTTTCAGATGTTGATGACAAGTGTGTGGGACGATGTATGCCAGAGTGCACTGCCAGGCCTGCTGCTGATGGAGATTAATACAGACATGATGTGGGGCTTGAGAACAGAGCTGGGAAATCTTGCTTTGGAGCGGAGCTGGTTATGTGCAGCGAGTAAGAACAGACTCTTTGCTCCATAGATTGCTTCCAGACTCTTATCGAAGCCTTTGTTTATATCCCAAGCCACGGAGGATTTTTCGTCCAAAGCAACATGAAACCTTTTTTTGGGGAAAATAAAAATCATTACAGAGCATCAGACAATCAAATCTGTCCGCATAGGTTGTTTTACCTTTTCAGAATGAAACGAACTGATGTTTCATCCAGTGGTGAGCTTACTCTTTGTTTCTTCCTGCACAGAGTTGTTAACCCTGCACAGAGTTTTCTACTCCGAGACAGGATCTCCCCCACTCACACTCCACACACAGTAAACTATGGACCCCTGAACATGCGCGGTGGGGAGGGGTGGGGAGAGCACAGGGGAAAGGAGCTTTACTGGTAAAGGGCAGCAGAGGGAGGGTCAAATGGGCTTTGGATGTATGAAGGAGCCTCAAGCATCACATTTGGGTCCAATCAAATCTGCAATGTTTTTTGGCCACACTATATAAAACAGATGGAGCAGGGATGGAAAGGAGACGACTCTTTTATATGAGAGCCACGCAAACTGTGCAGGCCGTGTACTCTTTATTTTCAAGGTGATTTGACTTCACAGCTTCTCTTTCTCCTTCTGAAATTTTGGTGTGTTTGCTCATGTTTCCTACAGTATTTCAGCAATGGTGCTCAGACACCAGCGTCTTTGAGGTGGCAATGTGTTGTGTTGTAAATTTCAGTCTTCGAATGGAATGTTTTTAAATCCAGATTTACTTTCATGTGTCCTTTTGCTGCATTGTTGTTCATTTGCAACACATGTGGCCTTGTGTTAACTCAAGTGATATCACAAGTGTGTAACACGAGCGCTCGCTGGATGATTAACCGCAGGCCACAGTCTGACTGTCACCTTGACAGAGTGTCTCAAGACATGCAAAGTTGTCTTGCACCCTCAAGTGACCTGTGACTCCTCAGAAAGGCAGTAGGAGGGAAAATGTTTTTCAGTCAAATGTCTTTCAATGTGTGGACAAGCGTGCAGTAACAACCACAAAAGTGAAAACATGAGGGCAGGTGCTCTCTCCGCTGCCTTCTCTTCCTCCCTCCTCTTGGCAACATGCCATTTCTGTCGTGATGGATTGATCAGGCTGAGATGCCGTGCTTCTCACGGGGTACACAGTCCACAGCAGGCAGGGTGGAAGGGGGCTACGCTGGTGGGAGGCACCATCTGGGAGCAGAATGTCAAGGCTGGCTAGCAGCAGGGTGCGGATTTATGCCTCAACCATAGGTCAAATAGATGTGTCAGACACAGGCAGGGACAAGGTGGCAATGACGGCTTTCCACCTCTCCATTCCAAAAACAGTGGCCGAGGCCATTTCTGGAGGATAAGGGGAGAAACTGTTTCGGGGTCATGTTTTTCCAACCTTCTTTTAAATGTTCTCCTCCACTCAGTGACCTCCACTGACGGTTGTCTCGCATCAGCGCCTGTCACGGAACAAAACCTTGAACATGACAAGTAGCAAATGACACATGCAAGTGGCCAATCTTCCTCCTGGATTCAGTCGTTACGCCTGTGTTCGACTAGCTCAGCCAGGTTCGAGTTACGAGATTCAATAAGGCAGAGAATTACTGTTACATACGTTGCAGAAAATGCGTGAAAAACTTCTAACCTCAACAACATGCTCATAGTTAGACTGGAACCAACGTGGAACATGCACAAGACTCTTGGCGCCCACAGAAGTTTTTTTTTTTGTCTCAGCCATCACCTCAAGGATTGAGGACTATACGCAGGTGGTGCACAGCGGAAGTTCATCCACTGACCGATAAAATCTCCACCAGTACAAAGTACACATTCAGTTCATTTTTTTGATTTGTTTTTGAACAAGAATGCAAAGGGAATGGGGAAGATGGAGATGCATTAACAATTACTGCCATGGATGCAGAACATGGCGTTTGTGAGTGTGTGTATGCATGTGCGTGAGTGAGAGTGAGAGAGAGAGAGAGAGGGGAGTTTGTGTGCTTTGTAGGTTCCCATGAACGAAGCTCCATTGCACAAAGCACTGCTGTGTCTCATGTGGACCTCATTTCATAGCGTTTCTTTGAGGATAGTCTGCAGAAATGCATAAAGTGTAGCATGTGTGTTTATAGTCCAACTGACATGAGAGACATACAAGCTCTAAATGTGCACGTTAGAGGATGAAGATCACAAACAAATATGTTCCAACAGCTTGGAGGGCAATTACTGTAGATATTCATGAAATGTATTCTCTTGTGGAAGAGCAGGTTATTTGGGTATTAAGGCCATCATTTTCTGCAAAATCTGAAACACGTAGCCGAGGCTGTTGCTCCTTGTTTATCGTTCGCAATGTAACAGCAGCCATTAAACACAGCCCCAGCATGGAACGGATTAGCCCTCATGGTGTTACATTTTAGCTTGTATATACTGTATGTGTTATCTGAGAGGGTGTACGCAAGGTTTGGCGGGATAAAGGCATAGCTGGAACTCTAACTCGATATAGTGGCATTGGTGTAATTGACCTGGAATTGTCAAGCATAGATTTGGAGAATATTTGATTAAGTGCTGCAGAGAAAGATAAGATGACTGACTCCACTGAGCACAGCCATGTTTACTCCTCCATAACTCTGATCATGTGTGTAACTCACGGGTGGAGCAAGAATGGTGTTGTTAAACTAGTGATTTTGTTCACAGAGTTTCTATGTTATCCACCTGGGGTAAACGCAGAGGGAGAATGTCGCAGAGTGATCGTTTCGCTGAATGTTTGAGACTGTGCCCTTGGAGTTACACGGGAGACGGGAGACGTCCTGTACTTAAACACAGCCTTTGTTTTTTTTAGGTGTTTTGTGCAGAGTTGTGTCTCCCAGATGAGTTTAAGATAACGTCCGGCCTTGTCCTCTCTGTCTCAGCTGGACTCTGCAGGTTTAATGTTCACTGCCTCAGGCATATTCCATCAGCCCCTACACTATTAGTCCTTCTCCCTCTCTCCCCTGCATCTGTCTCTCCTCTCTTTCGACTTTCTACCCCTCACTGTCTATCTACCTCTGCCTCTATAGGTTGCAATAATGGGCTTGGCGGCACTGTCTGGCTACTTGCACTCTGCTCTCCCCCCTCAACGTAGTTGGCCAATTCAATCATCATGGGTAGTTGAAGCATCTCATCCTAGTTGCTGTACAATTATATCCAACGTCTCCGTCTGTTGGTAGGATTGACTAAGTGGGCCGAGGCCTTTATGGTGGTCACTGCATATTTTTCAATTTCGTGTTGTCTGGTGTTTTATTTACCATATTCAGACACAATGATTAAAGCTTTAATATCTTAATTTTTCTGCTTTGAGGCTATCCCGACAAATTTTCTGGAGCCAACAAAACAGCCTGCCTCAGATGAGGCAGATGTGGGCCTTCGTGTCATTTCCTTGCCAATCTCACGACAACGACAAGACGAAAAAAGATGTGCTTGTTGCCAGACTTAAGCTTTATTGGGACGAAATTAGCGTTAATATTCATCAGCTGAAAAAAGCTGTTGCAGTAGTCACAGAGAAATTAAATGAGATCACTCAGGTGTTTTCCTGTCACTTACACATCTGGAGAAAAAAACAGCACTATCTTTGTTCTTTCTTTCTTCGTTTGTTTGTTTGTGCATTTTAAGGTGTAAAGATTTTTATGTGTTTTGCCATATTTTGTGGTAACAGAGAGACATTAGGTGACGTCCTGAATTGTGGGGTTGGAATCAGTTTTCTGATTGGGAATCAAGTTTCTGCATGGGTCTATTTCTGTTCAGACTCCTTTTTGAAGCCATTCCCCCTAAACAAAATGTGTGCTTGTTGTTGTTTTAACAACTGTGATTAAATACCAAACCTTTATTTACACTACAGCTTGCGTCTGGCATTCCAAGGGTCATTGTGGGTCACTGCCTTGGTAGCTAAAATTAAGGAGGCTGTTTTTTTCTAACCTCAAATTCCTGTGATGAGGGTATATGAGATTAGATTTCACAACACAAACTGTCAGAGAGCTAATGATCCATAACCTCTGCCTCAGTGCTCATTTCTTTCTGTCATGAATTGTGGAATTGCAACTTTGAGTGAAATATGTATTTGTCTTAAAATAAAAATACACAAATTTATTTTTCCAAGTTTGAAATCAGTTCCCCATCCGCCCCACACTTTCACATTGCACATTCACATGTTGACAGAGCTCAAAAGGTCACAGGTGCACAAAGTATTCAATTTCTATACGGAGGATATTTGTCTAAAAAATCTCTCGAGTGCATAATGTAAAACTATCAAAGGTAAAAATTTATGTAAATTTTGCAATCCTTTATAGTACCGATAGCAGGAGTTGATGGGAGTGTGTCCCAACTGTGAGATTTATTTGTTTTTAACAAGTGTCAGGGTTACACAGTCAATTTCCAAAACCTTGGGGATAATGTCTTCCTCGTCAACAGCAATATCCTGGTTGTTTGTCTAATGTTGACTTATTCCGGTGGCAAGGGCTGCATTAAGTGACAGAGTAAAAAAAAGACGAGGCTTTCTCTCACAGATTTATCTCTTGCATTTACTGTAATATGACATACAAAAAAAACATGAAAAAAAAGTGCTGTGAAGTCTGCAACACTAACTCAAATTCAAGTATAGGGACATTGCGAGAAAAATCTGCATTCTTCACCAATGCTATATCAGCCCAACTTCTTGTGTCCCATATTGTTGTGCAGATAGAATAGTTTACAACATTGCCAGCAACTTACGCCTCCATCACAACACTGCTCTTGACATTGCTCGTGCCTTTTAATCAAACCATAAATGGGCCTCAGGAACGCTGGAGAAGAGCAAGATCCTCTCTTTGTGGAATGTGTGAAGGTGTTAAGTGAGTCGCCTCTCTCCACATGGGGTGGGATCGGGTAGTGGTCATTCAGGAACTCTGACGGCTGGACTGCTGCAAATTTTGACTGAGTTGTAAAATAAACCCCATGAGTCCTTCACAGCAAGAGTCTTCAAGCCTTGCCATCGGTCAGAGTTGAGAGAGCAGTACAGCTGGCAGGTTTTTACAACCTGTGGCATGATTCTCGCATTTAATTCATTTTGTTTCCTCCACAATCTAGGGACATTCATGATGGTATGTAAAGACAGTAGAGACTACCATTGTGAATGTTTCATGGATTGGTGTCCTCGCTCTCTCTCTTGTTTTTAGTAATCATGTGTGAGTGTGTTACCCACTTATACTGTCACTGAGCTGGAGGCCAAAAGCATTATTATCTCCCTCTTAGAAATCCATTTCACTGTGCATAACAAGTTTTGACCCTGTTGCGAGCATCAATCTGCCCAAATGCCGTACCTTTTACATGGCATGAAAGTGACATTAAACCACCAATCATGTGGTTGAAAAAACATCCTGGCTCCATGGCAATCACTTACCATTCAATGATACATTAATGTATGTGAAAACCATTAAGTTGCGATTATGTAGTTGCTGTCTCTCATGAAATGCCTCACACCTCATCTGTTTGTATGACTTATCCTCTGGTCTTCGAATCAACAGTTCTTGACAGTAAATCTTGACATATTGCCAAGATACTCACTGAAAACAAAACAATAATCTATACTTGACATGGGACAATGTCAGCATTGACTGAACTCTCATGACTGTACAAAAAAAAGGCAACAACAATCCCCCATGTGGATTTTATTATCAAGGTCATAAAACAGAGGATGAAGCTTTTCAGCCTTTTCCACTGTAGACCCCTTGTAAAACTTAACATGAAACACTTGGTTTGAGTCCTCGATGTTGCACTCTGCTCCCTTAATTTCTCTTTCCCTCATTAGAAATGACATTGAACAGACAAGGGGCGCTGCGAATCGCACTTCCAGCGAGCTCTTTTTGACTATAATCACACTACTGCACACACACCAGTGCAACGTCCTTCTGACACTCGGTGTGACAGTTGGAACACAAACACAGTCGCGCCTTGTTTAGAAAATTGTGAACGACTTTAAAATTGAAAACATAGCAGCAGCTTTTTGTGTTTGTCCTGTCAGTCCGGAGTCACGCACAGTACACACAGGATATCAGCATTGTCGGTCTTTGAGTCAAGATGAGGGATTACTGTGTCCCATGGCTGATCTCAAAGGTCAGACTGAGTCAATTACTGTAGACCTGTACAATGGGAACGTTAATAACGCTGAGCAAGCACAATCTATGACTGCGGAGCTGTAATGAGATTAATCTGTTTTGAACAGAATATATTTCTCCTCAAATGTCAGCGCAGGAGGAGTAATTGGAGTTAACAACCTCATTAGTGAGGCAGCTCCTCTGCGCCCATCGGGATCTGTTCAGAGCTGTACAGTTGATTGGCTCTTGGCAGTTTGGTCAGGTAGAAGAGTGGGGGCAACAGATGAGTGATCGAGTCTATTTTCTCTCTTTTTTTGGAAGGTAAGGCCTTCTGGATCTTGTTTATTAGGGCATATGAACTGTCTACTTGTTGAGGATTATGGCATTTACTGTGGATGTGAGGTATGCAAAAATCAGGTCAGCATAAAATAGTGTTGATGTGAGTTGAGAAATATTGGAGAGCATGGAGAAAATCTTGCACTGAGTTTGTGCTATTCATGTAAATCTGATAGTGATTCAAAGTACTTAGTTTACTAAGGCACATTTTTGTGAATATAAATGCAAGTACTGTATAAATGTATTTTCCACTCACAATGCATTTTTAGATTCCAGTATTTGGCCGTCAAATAAATTGTGAAGCAGATCCAAACAAGCAAAAGGGAATCTTCTTTTCTAGTGTCAATCTACAAAGGGTACATTGTTCAGCAAGACACAGGTTAGGATCCAAGAGCCCACATGAATCTTTGCTTTTGCACTGAAAATGGAAGATTAGGGCTTCTTAAGGTATCCCGGGCTTCAGCTATGGGACTGATTAAATAGTGGCAACATCATGATTTTATTCTCCTCACATGATTTGATTAATATATTCCTCAAACATTTCCACTGTGGTCTGGCTTCCTCTCCAACCTACAGTAGGCACCAATGATTGGTTGTGACAGTAGTCTGGTTCTTCAATGGAAAAATGCAGGGTGAAGGCCCATGAGGGGGAAAAGAAGAAGGGAGGCTTGCAGGGCAGCAGATGTACCTGGGGAGCCACATTCAGTTCCACACTAAGCTGAATTGAGAACATGTTAACAACCTCCCTCTGTCCTGAGCTCATACCTGAGCGAGGAGAATTACCTTCAGCGTTAAAAGCACTATACCATGACCTTATCACTTATCACCGACAGAGTAAAGACGATTTTCTTATTGCAGAGGGTTTTGAAGAAAGCCCAGGACTACAGGCGCACAGGAGCCTTTTCAGCCAACTTCAGCTACAATTTATCAGAAAATTACAATGGTTATACTGTATTAATCAAGAGAGAAATGGCTTCTCTACACCGCATGCACGCTTTGGCAAGATGACCCTCTGCTCTTCTCTCTCCCAGCTGGAATAAAGAGAGTCCAGTTACAGGTTAAAGGGGGTACCTCTCATTTGAAGGATCCTAAGTGTTTCTACAGAGATGATTCTTTGAAGAGGGGCGGATCGGAAGGCAAGCGCTGTCCTGGAAAAGCAAGTAAACCTTTAACACTCACCAGAGTAGTTACATCTCCATGCTTCCGATGCCTCATTTTGCAATTTATCCGGTCCATTACTTCAAAAATGAGGAAAGTGTGCTTCTACTGGAGGGCCAAACCAGGAAGAATATAGTCAGAAACGTATTTATTATTATTTTCATGTATAGTACATAATGAAGGCAAACGGTCTCTCTGCATTTCTCATCATTTCAGGAGCAGTGGGCCGCTCAGTGTGGTGCCCAGGGAGCAGTTAGGGGTTCAGTGTCTTGATGACACTTCCACATCACCCAAGGACAAGCCTGGAATCAAATCAGCAAGCCTTTGTTCCCTGAACGACTGCTCAACCCTCTGTGCCCTGCCACACACAAACATGCTTAGGTATGCATTTCACTCACATTTAACATTAGGAAATTTACAGGGTCAAGATACAGTATATAGTGACTACCTTCAAGGCTCCAAATTTATCAAATTGAAAATATTCTGGTTGAAACCAGTCTTGTTAAAGATGGGCTCAAACACCTGTGAAGTGGTGTTGTTTCCCAGTATTTGCTGACTTCCTTCCTTTAAGTTCTGCTCCACATCAGGCTCTCAATTTCTCCTTAACCTGCAATTGCGATTGTAACTATGATATAAACCAAGATGAGGCGATGCCTTACAACTGACTGAGCATACTGCTGTGTGTATCACTTAAAGAGGCGATATAGCTGCCTCTTGTTTACTATGGTTAATTCAATATTTGAAAGTGGATTCATTTTTGAGTGTTCTGATACAGTGGCGTTCATAGTATGAGTTTGCCCAGAGCTCGGTCACTTCAAAGGAGAATGAGGTGTTTACACAAACGTGTACAACACATATAGAGTAAAAGCAGAAAAACATACCATGTGAACATCATATCTAACATGAGTTGCTGTGATGGTGCTCTGTGGCTTAAGCACATAGTTACAAAGCGATAACAAGAAAAATAAACTATAGTTATCTAAGAATTTAAGAAAAAGAAGGAATCCAATATCAACAGCAAGTTAATGGAAACCGCACGGCCATTTTGCACATGCACAACATTGTTCAGCTCAACATAACCTTTGCGAAACTGTTGGCAAAGGTCACATGCGATCAGAAACAGAAACAAAGCATTACAGTCCAATGATCTTCTAAATCCAAGACTTTAACTTATAACATGTGCAGGATTTAGGGGAAAGGGGTTTCACTTGTGGTTTTGTCACCAAATTTCATTTTTGTCCAACCAAACTGAAACGTTAAGATAAAGGTAGAGGAAGCTTGAGTTGCCAAAGAGGACAAGATTAATGAAACCATCACATGTACTCAGCAGCTACAACCGCAAGTAAAACTGGTGGCGGTGAACCACACAATTTCTGTTCCGATCACAATCAAATGAGAAGTTCATCATTACAGATAGAAGCGTGTGAATCCACCAACTGTGAGACAGTGTGAGGGGCCTGGACATCAAGAGGAATCTCAGAGCCAAACCATGGCCTCCTTTTTTGCTGAGAGGAGCCAGCTGAGGTAGTTTGACCGTCTAATTAGGATGCCTTCTGAATACCTCCCTTGGGAACCATTCCAAGCATGGAGATGGTGAGCAGACGGGGGTGGGCATTGGGGGATTAGAAAGTTCCCGGTTTCTGTTTTGATTCGTGACTCCTCCAAGAGTAGCTGTCGAAATATTCTTGAGCAACTCACTGAACCCCGAGATCTGTTCCTGATGTGCAGGTTGCACATTTTGGTAAATTTTGTGTTCAAGCGCAGGACTTGGCACTTGATGTCTTTCTTTGGTGTTTTCTTCATGGCAAGAATGACAATCAAGTATCCCACCCCATCATTGCTGCTACTATTTATACAGTTTTTTATACTGTTAAAATTGTCTGTACATATTTCTTCTGTTTATAGATTTTTTTCTTTTTTTTCTCATTCTATTCTTTTTGCACTGGAATTCAGCACCTTAGTTTCATTGTTCAATGCAATTGCTGTAATGACAATAAATTCCTGAATCTCAATCTGTTACCTGAGCACATGGCCACCTGAGAGGAGATCATAGTGCAGACAAACTCATTGGGAAATGCAAAAGGAAAGATGCATGAATTTTTTCGCAGAACTAATGTCATGAGCAATTGAACATGGGATGGCTGAGTTGCAGTGACTCTGTAATAAAGACAAGACTCACATGATGTCGTGTGGCTTTGAGCGGCACAAAGACGGACAACCCATGTCATTTCCCAGCATACGCATAGCTTCAGCGCATATGAGCTGATTGGACTAGATAGAAGTAATGACTTTGTACCTTGAGTATAGGCCTTCAATGACATGCAAACTGCAAGTTGACAGCTTCCTGATTCTGACAGCATTAAATCCTTCCATTTCCACAACAACTGAAATCTACACTTCAAAGTTTATAGACGCTAGAAGCTGGAGCTGCTCTTTATGATCAAAACCATTCTACAATGAAGCCATCCCCATTGGAGATGGATGCCATGCATCATTTCTTATGTTTGTTGCCTCTTTTTCATGCTTCTGCATCTGTTTCAGAACCATATATAATGGGTGTTCAACTCCAGTAGTTTCTTAGTTAGGCTTGTGTCAGCCGCGCTTTATAGAAACAGTCCCAAGTTGGATGTGTCAGTGCCAAAACAAAGGGACAACTCTCTTTATTGCTGCTACTCATATGATGTGACACCAAATCAGGATTGTGGCATTAAACTGATGATCTGCAAAGTACAAATTTGTTTATGGCGCCAGTTCAGTGTGTGTATATGTATGTGGTATTTCGGCAGGGCACCGGCACCCGTGCAGCGCAGCGCAGCACAGCAATCACAAAGAAAACCTTGATTTGTCTTCTGTTTTAAAGGTATTGTAAAATGTATGTTTAGCAACGTTTAGAATAACTGCAGATGTGATCAAGAGCTACTGCATGTACAGACTTATGGTTGTCAATGAGGTGGCATATAGAGAACTTTTTCATATAGAGAACGCTTTTAAGCGATACACTAAGACACAAAGTAGTACTGAGATTGAAGTTTAGGGTATTTACATAAGTTGTGTGCGGAAAGTGCCTTAATGTGCTTAAGAACAGTTAATCTCTGATTCTGCAAGAGACAATATCAAAACATGGCTTTCAAAGTGCCATAATATTAACTTTCTATCGAAAATAATACGCTTCTTAGAGTTCATCAACTTAAATCATTTCAAAACAACTGAATTACCCGGAGGCACCTTTTATATTCTAGCAAGACATTCAACCAAAACATTACTTTACAAATTGAAACATTCACTCATTTCCACGTTCTAGTAACTTCCTGAGAGAGGACCAGAAAGATTAAGCCAGAGAAGAAGCATTTTGTTGACTGTGGAGCAAGACTGTCGCTCAAGGGGGTCTGAGAGCAGACAGGAGCCAGAACTGCAGAGCAGGAGGCGGATTTGGTTTCACCCCTGGGTATGCAGAGTGAAGGTCTGCTTCTCGCACCACAACAGACCGTATTTCACCATGTGGTACTAAGACCTTCAGACAGGCCCAGAGGATTTCCCTGCAGCTAATGATGGAAAATTAATGCTCAATTGAACTCAGTAAAACAATCTCACAAACAGCACCTCAAAAGTATTCACAGCACAGTATTTAGCGGCATGATGACTGTGAGGATGTACTTCTGTTATGTTTGGGCGCTTGGGAGGTTGGAGTGAAAAAAGGAATAACAGGCAGCTTTGGTATGATTTCCGTGGGTACATACACAGAGTTGGAACGAAGTAAAGTATTTGGCCACAAAAAACACACGAAACCAAATATCACTGGGTTTAATTAAGAGTCAGACATGACAGACTCTGGTGGGGGGCAGAGATGCAGACTGAGTTTTGACGGTTGTTTTCTTGGGGATCTTGTAATTCTCCTGCACGTTGACCTGGTACGACGAAACCAAATCTGTTGAACGTCTGTTACACACCGCTGAACGGTGTTAAAGTTTTTGCGCGCAAAATGCCTGACAGACTCCTCCCAGACTCCACGCAGGAAAAGAAAAGCCCCTGACACAGTCCTAAGCTGTACACTGACGGGAGCTCCGTCCACACTGACCGATCCAATCGTTACGCGTTACTCTTATTCACATCTTCCCGTCAGTGGAGACACTACAAGCTCTACGCGTGCACAAAATGAGGGCTTTCATTCTCACGGCGCTGTGGGTGATCACGCTACCCGCACGCACGGCAGCCATCCACGGATTGTACAGTTTCGGTCAGCACGAATTGTTTTACAAGAAGAATAACTGCAAGCCCATTCCCACGAATCTCCTGCTGTGCCACGACATTGAATATACGGAGATGCGCCTGCCCAACCTGCTCGGACACGAGACGATGAACGAAGTTCTGCAGCAGGCTTCGTCTTGGATCCCATTGGTTCAGAAGCAATGCCACCCCGACACAAGGAAATTTCTTTGCTCCCTGTTTGCCCCCGTGTGCCTAGACGACTTGGACGAACCCATCCAGCCGTGCAGGTCCTTGTGCGAGAGCGTCAAACACGGCTGCGCCCCGGTGATGTCCGCTTTTGGCTTCCCCTGGCCGAAGATGTTGGACTGTGATCGGTTCCCTCTGGACAACGACCTGTGCATACCGCCCGCAAGCCTCGATCACTTTGTGCCAGTCACCAAAGAAGGTGAGAGACTGGGTCGTAAACTACGATGTGTCGCGCCACAGAGGAATAATCTGAATTTGATCCATTAACTGTAAAGAGAGGTTTCTACCAGTTATTCTCTGCTTTCGACTTTGAACCGGACTAGTGGGAAATTCTAAGTGAAAATTAGTGCAATAATTATGTGGCTCTGTGCACTCCAGCTTTGCTCTTTTCAATTCATTGTAATCACATAGTCATATTTCTGTTCCAGTGCCCAGAGTTTGTGATGCTTGCAAGGACAGGGATGAAAATGACAACGAAATTGTTGACAGCCTCTGTAAGAATGACTTTGGTAAGTCTACCACCCCTCCAAGCCTATTCACTGTGATAAGAGAACTTCTTTCCCCAAAGTGGGAAGTGGGGCCACTAAGAGGTTACGGAAGAATTTTCTCTGCATCCATAGTTTTACAGATTGTTTGTGCTTCAGAAACACAAAAGTAAAAGTCAAGGAGAAGGGAAAATTGTGAAATTGTGAATTAACTCCAAAGAAGAAGGGAAACGTCGGCAAAAAGTGTGAAATCCTCCTCATGTGGTCACTCAGAGATACATTCACCATTACAGAATTAGTGTTTTGCAATTAGGACAGTTTTGAGTTGTGGCTTAAAGCTGCAAACAGTGTACATGTTAAGACATAAGTGCCTTCGCCAGCAGTTGTGTGTTAGCTGAGGTGGATTAAACCATATGCAAATATGGGCCAAAGCTCTGTCATCACTAGATGATCCATGAAGAACACAAATCACAATAGACTGTGTGCCGCAAAGAAGAGCACCGTTCTCAGTGTGTCATTTTCCCTCTGTGTGCATCCAGCTCTGAAGATCAAAGTCAAAGAGATCTCCTACATAAATGGCGACACAAAGATCATTCCGGAGACCAAGAGCAAAACCATCTACAAGCTGAACGGTGTGACGGAGCGTGACCTGAGGAAGACAGTGCTCTGGCTCAAAGACGGCCTGCAGTGCCTGTGCGAGGAGATGAATGACATCAATGCTGCCTACCTGGTCATGGGCCAGAAGATGGACGGACACCTGGTCATTACCTCGTTGAAGCGCTGGCAAAAGGGACAGCGTGAATTTAAGAGGATTTCACGCAGTATTCGCAAACTGCAATGCTAGGAGCTATGTTTGCGTGAGGAAATGAGGTTTACCCTCTCCAGATCATTTGCCGATTAATAGTCAATGTGGCAGTCCGGGGCCCGGAGGGTCAGCCATCACATTCTAATCATATTGTGGTCACTTACACCCTCTACCACCTGCACAGAGATGTCTCCAATGGAAGGGTAACATAGGATTCTGCACAGCCCTCCAAAATTAATTTGTGATGTTCCATTTCTGAGTTCAGATTTTGATTAAGACTTTTATTAATCTCGGAATATCATTGCTTCGATGTATCCTTGATGCTTGAGGAGCAGTGAGGTGTTCCACATCCAATTGAGCTGAAAGAATTAGAATTTTCATGACACTCTATCTGTTTCAAACATTAGAGATAGAATGTTGACAAGATGACGACTAATAAAGTGCTCATGATCAGGCCATTGTTGACAATTGTGCCAGTATGACTATAAAACCAAATTCCATCTCATGTTGTTACTGTAGCGACTGTGTGTAAACTCTCATACTAAACTCACTATATTAGCAATGATATTATTAAAGATAAAATGTATCATAAAATTCTTTACAACAGAAAATTGGGCTTATATGAATATATCATGTCTTCTTGAATTATGCAACGGACTTGATTGAGTATGTGAATGTGTGTGTGGTTACCAAAATGGTAACAGCATATGAAAAGTCACTTATGTGGTAGCTTCAGGAAGATACTTAGTGCATATATTCGAGTGAAACTGTGATTTCTGTTTGAAATGTTTGTATTGTTCAGTGTCTGTGAGGTGTCCTACGATTTTCTCAAACGTGAGAGAAAGCCGACTATATTCTCTTTCTCCAACTGTCCTCCAAATCCTTGATAATCACTTTGTACTTGCCTCCCTGCATTCTTTTATATCAACTTTTTTTCCTTGCAGGCTTTTAATTAATTCATTGAAACTATGATGTTATTTTATGTCTCATTTCTACACCTCTTGTTTACACAGAAATAACTTCAAAATGCACTTCTGTGTATCAAAGTGAATGTTCAGATTTGGTAAGATGTTAGAACAGATTTTGCGAATGAGCAGTAACTTGGTAAATGCAACTAGTCAACCCAAGGTGTCACTGCCTGTATGAATGTGTGCAATGTTTAAGTATTTTTTGAAGTATCAATCTGTAAATACGAAATACTGCATTTTAACCTTGTGTAAGGTTTCATCTATTAAAATCCACATGTTTGAAAAATTCAGCCCCGATGTTTCAGCCGATGTTTCTGCCTGTAGGAAAGCAAAATGTGAAGCCCCAGTATTACGAGACAGGATGAGGAGACTAGGCGACCATCAGCTGAATCATCAGCTGAATTACAAAAAAATGGATGCACAGTGAAACACAAGTATCGTGTAAAATTGCACATTACAAATGACGTCAACTTTTAATCGCAAGTTTCCACGTTAACTGTGTGAAAATCCAAAAATTGAGTCTTTGTGTAGTGAAAGTTGAGTTATACTATTACATTATTTGATCAAATAGCCCCATCTACTGGTATTTTTAGGGATGGAAACATACATAACAATGTCCTCTTTGAGGAAACCACCGATGGGAAGCAAGTTATTTTCAATACGTAGACCGTTAACATTGACATTAACGACGATGACAACAGCTATAGTTATTAGCTACCATTATCGCAATTGTAATTTCTACTCATACACAATGTAAGATTAAATTGCAAATGTATTATAGCTGAAAAAACCGTGTTAACTGACAAAGCCTCCATTCTGATTTACCTCAAGCTTGTGAAATCGAGCAGAGACATATTCCTGACAGTTTACAGACAACTCAAAAGAAACAGGAATGTTTTCATGATTGCAGCGTCCGAATACAAATGTTCAAAAACCACTTCATTCGTGCTCTGCTCCTCCCAAGTAAGTCCCAACACTTTCGTAATAAGTATGTTAATTTAAGTGAACACTTAAGTTCTTTCCTATCTCTGTGCTCTCCTCTCTCTCCAGGATCATTAGATCAATGCATCAACCTATCTGCATACGCTCAGCACTAATACTACCAACGTTGCTCCATTTCTGTATTTAATCATATCTTACTTGGGACGTTTTCTCATCTGTCTACTTGTCAATAGATTCGGTGAGTTTGCTTAACGTAAAACCGCATTTTGACGGAGATTTGAAACCGCAGCATCGTCAATAAGAGCGTTACAGGACTTGAACGTGCGTGATTTAACAGTGGACGTCATGAAATGTCCCGTGTCCCAATTTTAGAGCATCTTGCAGTGCGTTTGGCAAAATATTTCCCAAATTTCAGAGCAGAAATTTCCCACACATACGTACCGGAAATCGTCACGTCTGCGTCATTCCTCGCTACGGGCCATAGAACACGCAGCACATGTGCCAGGGTGTGGCCCGGGTAGTGCGAGTGACAAGCCGAATTATCTGTGTATTGCGACATACTTGTGGCAGGGGATAGACGAATGGAAACGGAAATTTTGTCCAAGGTCCACCCGAGTGGTGGAGGCATTCACTTGCTGTGGGAAATGTACTGTAACGTAAGCGGTGCGGGAAAACTCAACCGGCGTTGGTTGCAGAGGGAAAAGGATAGAAGTAGAGAAAATACTCGGATGTGACGATGAACCGGGGGAATGCTGCAAATATCCCCCGGGACAAGTGCGTCGCAAAATATCTACTGCGGTGCGGATAATTATTGAATTTTCCCAGTCAGGTGAAAACGATGTAAGTTAGCTCCAAGAAATTTCACGAGTGAATGGTGTTCCGCAACATCATCCACCGGATTTACGCTTTGATTACTCTATCTAATCAAACAATAATAACATCAACGGGTTTGAGAAGTTAATGGATAACTAGGATTGGCAGATTGAGGATTGGCGAATTTAATTCTAATGTTTGGCGACGTTCTAAGCCAGGTTGTGGAGAATCTGGGTTGTAAACTGTACAATACAAATCGACCTACACAAACACCCCACGCCAAAAATTTCAGTAAAGCAAAGTGATATCTGAGTGTCTGTTACTATCAGTTTGCAGAGAGTTCAACAATTAAACGTGTGGCAATATCGCACAATACGTATACGTGTCTTTCCTGTTTTGGGTGTTAATGTGCGCTTTGCCCGACGATTTGATTGAATTCGGGGAGTAGATGCGTAAATACAGAATTTTGAACACATCGATGTTGACGAAGCAGAAACACCTGTTGATCACAGGTTGATCTCGTAACTAAACCCGTGTTTGTCCCTTCTGCAGAGAGGTGGTGCTAGTTGTCGAATTTCCGCTTGCCATGGATGTTGCTCTGGTATTAACTTTTTCCGTGCCTTGTCAGAACTCAATCCTTTAGCATTTATTTCATGAAGGTATTAGTCTCTGTCGCCCAAATCATGTGTGCCTGTGGATTGTAAACCCCTTGGTTCCAGTTGTGCCCGATGGTTAAGCGTTTGAGAGCAGACAGGCTCAGTTTGACGAAGCTGAAAAAAGTCCACGGGGAAGTTCCCCAGTCTAGGAAATCCCCTACCATTCATTGTTGGAATATTATTTTTCAGCACTTGCGACATAGAACATCTCCAAACACAATTGAGCACGATTCATTTCTGGAGATATAGCGCTCCAGAACACAGGCTTCAATGCGGGATAATTCATCGTGTTTTTGGACTTAATCTCTTTTGAAGCACGACGTCCGATATGGATAACATCAGCGTGGGAGCGGAGAGCGAGCAGCTGAGGGGCAGAGCGCGGAGCTCCAGCACGCTGACGACTCTATACCATCAGACGAGGCAGGAGCTGGAGCTCCTTAACAAACAGATCTACATGAAGGACAGCATCATCGCTGACCTGAAGGTTCGCCTGGGCACGTACGAGAGGACCTATATGACGGTGGGGGACACGGAGCCCGTTCACATTGGACAGTCCAAGTCTCTGCTGGAGAGTTTATGTAAAGAAATATACAAACTGAAACACCAAAGGGACGAGGCCGAGTTGAAAGCATCCAGACAGACAGAGGTATGGGCAACGAAAATTGTCGAATGAGTGGAAACTAGAAAAGTAATTGTTGACCGTGTCGGATTCATGTGGGTACATGGGAGAAGTACTTTTCGTTGCAGCCATCAGCAGAGTGCCTTCTACTGCGCTTGTGAAACGAAACACAAAGCTGCTGGTGGATTGTTTTCTCGACATAGAACACTTCACTTACTTTCTATCATGCCTGTCAAATTGTCTGTTTAGCATTTTGTGACAGTCATGCTTGCTGTACCATCTACATCTGAAATAGAAGAAGCACGTCTAGTACTCAGACAGTTTCAATTTATGAAGGAATATTACTGGCACAAGTAAATACTCACAGTTTTTTAGTATTTCGGAAATTCCGTTTTAACTTGGAATTCTGTGAATTTAGTCTTTGAAATATTATGATCAAGATAGATAAAAATGGTTTGTTTGTTTGTTTGTTTAGGCAATCCAGAGGCTGCATGTGCAGCTGAGGGAGAAGGAGCAGGAGTTGGAACGCATCAGGTGTCAGCCAGAGCATGAGAAAGATCAGGAGATCCAGAGGCTTCAGACAGCCCTGGTAGAGAAGGAGCAATCTGAGGCAACCCGGGCTGTGCTTTGCACCTCGTTGGCAGAGGAGGCTGATCAGCTGAGAGGTCAGCTCAGTGCCACAGTGAAAGTTTGCCAGGAGCTGCTGGTCAGACTGGAGAGAGAGAGAGCCAGAGGGAGAGGAGGAGGAGATGGAGAAGTGGAGGAGATGGGTCAGCAGCAAAAGTCTAAGGAGGTGTGCCTTTGTGTGTGCCCAAGTGCCATAAAACATCATAGTGGAGTGTTGGCCTTTGTGCTTACCAAGTATTTCTTCCTGTTTGTTGCAGACAACAGAGTCCACAAACGTACACTCCCAACAAAGTCAACTTCAGGCAGAGAACCGACAACTAAAACAAAGAGTTGCATATGTAAGACTTGCATTGAAATCTGTGCAACCTGATTCAGATTACAATAGTTATCTATCTATCTATCTATCTATCTATCTATCTATCTATCTATCTATCTATCTATCTATATGTAGATAGTTATTTCTATGCTGTTCTTCTAGGTTGAAGGTCTGAATGCTAAATGGCAGAAATATGATGCCAGCAGGGAGGACTACATCAGAACCTTGTGTCAGAGGATAAAGGAGACCTCTGGCAATGTTGCTTGCAGCTCCCGCGGAGGAGGAGTGGCAAATGAACAGGGTTTTGGAGCTGGTTCGGGACCTTTTAGCACAGCAGTGCTTCATCAAGAAATTGCGCGACTCAATCGGTTGCTGGAGGAGAAAATAGGCGAATGTGTGAGGCTGGAAGAAGACATGGAAGTGACGTGCCAACGGAGCCAAGAGCGGATCCAAACATTGGAACAGCAGGTTGGTGCCACATAAAATCAGAATGTATTAATTGCAAATACACAATGATTCCATTCATTTTTACAGAGTAACAGCAGATGTACTGCTGTGAATATTAGTGAATAATGACTATTCATCAAAATAGTGCATGTACGTTTTGATTTAGGACAGATTTTTGAAGAGTTTTGTCTCTTAAATTCTTAATCCTTAGGTTCTCATCTATGCAGAGGATTTTAAATCTGAGCGTGCTGACAGAGAGAGAGCACAAGGCCTAATCCAAGATTTACGGGAGGAGATTGCTCAAATGAAGAAGCAACTGCATAAACAGGTAAAATGATAACTACAGAGCTTGTTGAGAGATATGCTATTGATTACTTACCGTTATATTAATTGTTGTCTCAGATATTCAGTATGTGATATCTAAAAATGTTGCTGTGCAAATCAGGGCACCATCGGGGAGAGCAGAGACGTAGCCCCCATGTGTTGTGTTCACATCGGACACAGAATAGCATCAAGACACGTGCCAAGGGCTGGCGCAGAGACTCAACAACAGACACCAGCCGCAATGCCTAGCCCTGCTTGGAATGAAGGCCGGGACCTATCAGAGCTCCAGTGCCCGAGGTGCCTCACCACATTCGATGATAGAAACACTGTGGAATACCTGAATCATTGTGAGGAGTGTGCCAGATTATGAGAGGAGCGACACTCATCTGAGAGGAGACGGTTATCTCATGCTGACAATAACTGATCGCAGAAGAGTCACTACATAGCACAGAGGGGCTCCAATGGAGTTTCCCATTTGGGAGAAAACGATTTGATGTATATTGTACATAGTGAAACAGAGCTGCACATTACAGAGTTCCCCTGTCACAAGAAACATTTTATTAAGCCCACATACTGTTTCCTTTGCGTCTAATGTCAAGTCATGAGTGTTTGTGTGGTAAGGTGTGGGGACTTACAGTACATGTGTGACGCTTTCGCGGATGTCAAATGCAATATATGGATATCAAATGGCCTACCTCAGTGTTGCATCAAATTACAAGGCATGTTGCACTTTCTGGACATAAAACCAAAAAGCAATTGTAGTGTTACAATTCATAGAGTTGTGGTATATAAGCTCATTTGGATGTTTGACTGAGCAATGTGGTGCTATGTCTTGTTAATTTGTGATTGAGCTTTTACATATTTTGTCTCTTTAACTTATATGACAACAAATTAAGTATATTACAATTATTTTATTTATTCTTTTGGCAACCATACTTTCAAGTGGAAACAAATCCCCCTTGCACCATTGCTTCTCTCTTGATCCATATCCACATATTACCATACATTTTGAATTAAAAGTGTAGAAACTGAAAAGATACAGTGAGACTGCATCTTAACTATTTGCTTAATGAGGGGAACTTTAGTGTTGCCTTTCTCTTATCCAAAATAATATTTTTTGTAATAAAAGATTGTTATCCAAACTTGTGACCTGGTGGTCTATACAGCATTCAAACAATTCATTTTTGTTATGTATACTTTTTCCAGAACATCTCAAGTATGCACTTTTAGCCCCAACCGCAGAACCTTGACAAAGTAGGGAAATGTTGGTCCCGCTTAATCCTTGTCTTTGTGCAGCTTTGGTGTAGTGCATGTTTGTGTGAGTCCTGTTGTGTCACGTGGGTGTTTACGCACCGTGGAAAACCCCTTCCTAAATAGCCTGAATGGGCACGCTGTACTGTGACAGCCAGATTCCCAGCTGTTGTGTGACTGGAGTAAATACAAGAGCAGAGAACAGCGCAGACACAGCAGTTCCAATTACACCGCAACCTCAACTACTGCCTGTGGATCAGTGAGTGACTAGAACATTCTTCAGTCAGTCACTGCAAAGTATAACTCTGACAGCAACAACCAAACTGTGCTGTTTGGTGAATCAGATGTCACGGGTTTGGTGTAAGCACAGGAAGCTGGACATCCCCTGTCCTTAAAGGAAGTAGGCAGTTAATTCACAGACAGCATAGATGACAGAGTGAGTGATGGCAATGAGCACATCTTTCATGCTGCATTGCCTCTTGATCTCACAACATTTTTTTAATGTTATTCATTCAAAAGCCCCTGGGATGGCTATGGTGTCACACTCTTTCGAACCCGCCATATTACTATGAGTAAGCTGTCACATTCTCTGAACATATAATTGAAGGCACAAACATCCTATCTTTTCCATATATGCAAACTAGCATTGCATTACACAGTTACACAGTCTGTCAGCTAAATAACCGAAACGAAGAGAACCTATGTATACTTCGGTATTTTGCTCTTTGACATGGTAGATTTCCTACGTATCTGGACCACTGGTTAGAGTACAAATGGCGACATAAAAAAACCTTGAACCTTGGTGTATTGTATGTTGGTTTATTGTTTAGTTCACTACTTCCTTTTCTGTCACAATTTTTGAGCTGCTGGTGCTTTTAATTTCCTGGATCACTCCACCACTGTATCAATGAAGTATCTGCCTGCCCACCTTCCAACCTTACATACACATTTCTGTGCCTCTATTTGATTCTATTGTGCTTGTGCAGATCAAGCTTGGGCTGTAAAGGGCAACTGCTGTAGCTTCTCTCGAACACAACCACAAGAACAATTATAGAAAGGCAAACAGCCCAGAAAAGTCATGAGATGTCTCTGGGGGATTCTCTCTCTGTAGCGCACACCTACGCCAACAGCAGAGTCTACATGTGAGTGAGTGTTCTCACATATGGGTGTAAAGCACCTCAGAGTGGAAAAAATGGGTCATAGACTCCACCTGAGTATGTGGGAACTTTACTCTCAACAGCAGAGACGTGACATAATGAGGGCAGTAAAGTGACGGTAGCACACCAGTTGCACCTGCTAACATGTTCAAAGTATACTGTCTGAATTAACAGAGAGGGAAAACTTCAGTCTGACACTTATCCACAAAAATACAGAACAGATAGATCTGGCCTTTAATCTAATGTGTATCCTAAAAGAATGGGAATTTCCCCATCATCACATGGGATTTCCCTACAAGACATACTCTACTTTATTTGAAGGTTAAGGGCTGTATACTGCAGTCAACCAGGGGATCACTCTAAGGTAATGTAAATAGTCCCATAAACTGTTTTTTTTTTAAATCATTATTAAAACTTGTAGGGATTGTACATATCCCTGCCAGGAGAGTCAAAGCCTTGGCCATTAAAAACACAATTGTGGATGTGACTGAAGGCTGGAAAGGGGATTTCCCTCTATGAAAGTGGATGTGATCCTGACATGCTCGAGGCACTGACTATGAAGAGAACTGCGTTCTGATTACAAGCTACAAGGCAACTGATTCCTATTAATAATGCTATTGGCGCTAACCCTGTCATTGTCAAACTGCTCCATCCAAGCACATTTGCACACAAACAAACAGACATGTATGCAGATACACACACACATGCACACAGACATTCTGTGTGTCATTGTTTTGCTTCGTCGTCCACAACAAAGAACAAGGCAAAAATCAGGGCGACAAAGACAATGCAATTTCAGAACAGAATCAGATAAATATGGTACAATTAGAGGAATGCAACCTACAGCATATCTTCAGCATCATTTGCATCAGTTATAAGTGCAATAGTCCCAAAATTTCTAACTTAGATGTTTTATTGCCCATATCTGCCTCTGATCTGTACTGAGACACTGTGAGCCATTTGCTTAAATTAGCAAACTCTCAGCTTACATTAGGCAGTGATGACTGAGAATGGGCACATAGCAAACAGCCAAGTGCGGATGCATATCTCAAATGATTTATGACTCACATCTGCAGCTGTGGCTCTCACACCAGGGCCTTTTGTCCTATGTGTACCTTAATTCTCATTGACCAAGTGTGTGTTCCTTTTTAGCTGAACTTTTTCAACGTAGCTATGACAAATAAAGTGTACAGGTAAGTCTAAGTCTAGGTAGAAGAGAGGAAACTCAACGGATGTGGTCATCACAGAGCCAACAATATTTCTAGGACACATGGCCTTCACATGACACAACTTAACAGACAATGCATTAAAATGTGTTCAGCTGTTGCTGTTTGTTGAAAAAGTTGTTCTACCATCAGTCTTAATGTTTGTATTAATACTATATGTTTGTTGCAATATGGCTTAATGTCAGTGAGGCCATATTGGAAGGATGTATCTCAAAACTTGATTATTTCGATTTATTGATTATTGCAACAAATTTCTTCAAAATATTTAGCTCTGTTTCATACGTCATGTTGCTTTTGTCTATGTGCTGACATTTGTGTTTTGGAGCTGTGTGCAGCATCAAGATAAGCCAAAGCCTGACCTCATATTACTCACATTTCAAAAGGAGGGAATACATTTCATTTCATGGAAAACTCAAGTATTTCCCTTGGGATTTATTCATGTCAAAAATCAAGTTGCACTAAGTGCTTTGATGCCATAAGTGGCAGGAACCATCATGTCCTTGACCCCTTCGGGAATCACCGTTTTGTTTTGTTTTTTTCAAATCCAATTCAATCTGTTAAGTTCTAGACTTCTCAGAAGCACCATCTGACACATTACATGGCTGCAGGCCCACACAGAGGAGCTGTATTGTTTATGTGTCAATGAGGTAGAGTTTATGAGAGATTCAAAGGGTGGTGATATGCGGAATTTGTAATGTACATTGTTAGTGTAGTGTCCATGGAATAAATATTTGACACAAGACACAAATCCTGCCATACTACTGTATTCCATCTTTCAAAAAAGAAAGACAAGATTCAATATTACTTAACAATATGTTAAAAGTAGCCAGTCTGGCTTCAGTGTTAATACAATATACACTCTATAACAGATTGATAGTGTGAGTATTGTTCTTTTTCAATTTCATTCTGAAAGTATTCCAATACAATCTGGCTATAGGTCAAAAATAAAGAAAACAAAAACTGTAATGGGTACACGTTTACTCGACAGTTTGTCAAACAGAATTTAAAAACCAAAAAGAACGTAGTCAAGTATTTTGCCTTCCTCCTCTCTGTGAAATCGGGTAGTCGGGAGTCAAGGAGTGGAGACCAGCTAAACAAAGGCCATTTCCTTGTCAATCTCTTGATGAGGACGTGCTAGCAGGTGGAAACGATGGGATAGTAAGCCACAATAATTCAATTACATCTTTTAATTCATCACATTACTCTCTTTTTTCTCTCCATTATTGTTTTTTTTTTGAGGAAAATAGTCCAAACACAGTAAGCATCTTTTGACTACAGGTAAGCCAGGATTACGAAAATAATTTCAGACCAAAGCCTTTCCAGTCGAGAGAAATGTCCAACTCCGACCAAAAGCACACAAGCACTCTAGGAAAATCGACATGATGTAAAGTAGGATTTGGGAATTCTTTTTGTGTCATTTCATCTTTGTTTTTTACTTTTACTTCTGCGAGTGGATCAGTCTGTGGGAATGTGTGGTAGGCCCGCAGATTGACTAGAACAACGCAAGGCAGCATGGGCGTGATTTCGGCACAAAAGGAAAGACTTTTGAGAAGACAAATGCTGGGTGGTTCTGCGCGACACTCATGGGTTGGTTTAGTTGTTCTGATTGCGTCTGACAGTCACTCACATACACCCTTAGTGTGCAGCAAATGTAGCTTTCTTCAGACTGAAGTTTGACCAGTTGATAGAAAGCCTTTGACGAGTCTGCCGAGCAGAGTCCAGGCAAAATCTGTGGAGACAAAAATATGTTGAGGAACAACAAGACACATTCAAACATTTCAACCAACCAAAACTTCAAGCAAAATCCAAACATGATTTCAGACATATTGTTCTGTTGCTACACTGATGGACATACCTTTTGAAATATTCCACCTCCCTCTCAGTCTCATCCATATCGGTGCTGTCAAGGTCAATGTCTTTGGGTAGGAACACGTCATCTAAAATGAAATTACATTCATGACTATGTCTTGGACATAAATGCAAAATTTCTTAAATACACAAAATCTGACCAGATTTTCATAATATTTTCAAAGAAAGATGTTTCCATTCATCACTAACACATAAATGTTTGGGCTAATTCCATCTGCAAATAAAGCTTTTCAGAGACTGAGGCAATTTTTTTGTGTAACAAATTAAGCATTATTTTATAATTTTGGTCAACTTTCAAAATTATGAAATTGTTGTATGGCTTCCTCCGACACTTACCAATTGAGCTGTGCAGCTTGTCCCCTTTTTTCTTCTTATTTTTCTTTGTCTTAAGCTTAGGCTGTGGGGACTCTGCATTGAGAGGTTTGCCATTGGACTGTGTTAGCTCACATTGTGAGGCTGGAGGTGGAGACGGAGATGGGTTTGATACAGGTGAAGTTCTCCTCTCTTCTTTCATCTGCGGTGTGGGATGTTGCTGCTGCCTTTTTCCACTCATGACATTGTTACTCCTTTCCTCCCACATGGGTTCACTGACAGAACAAGGAATGAGGACCTCAGCAGACCTGGTTTGTGTTGTTTTGGTGTCTGTTAGGTTGAGGATACCATTCACTGCATTAGCTGTCACATCCGAGCCTTTGGGTACTTCTGGAGATTTCTTTGCAGCACCATCACACACGACCACCTTGGCAGATTGTTTGGCCTTAGCTTTGCTATTGGCTTCAAATTGGGTGGCTGTGCCATTGTGTAAGGTGGGTGGCGCACTAGGTGTGGTAATCTCAGCAGAAAACTGCTTTTCACTAATGCGTTTGGGGCTGTTCTGTGTGTTAAGCTGGGGTGTATGGTGTAATCTGGATTCCTTCGGTTCAGGTAGGTGAATAAATGTCTGAAGGAGTTGCGATTTGCCATTATGGAGATTTTCTAGAATGTTCTGAGCTGTCTGTTTCAGGGCCTGAGGATTATTCTGGGAAGGGGCAGTGTTTTCCTTTGCTTTGTCTCTCTTTTTCTTCTTGGCTGCACGGTGTTGTTGCAGCTCTTGCAGCCGCTGGAGCTCCTTTTGGAGAGCTGCCTCTTCCTCTTCTTGTCGCCGTCGCCGCTGCTGCTCCTCAATATGCTGCTGCTCCTCCCTTTCACGGGCCTCTGCCTCCAGCCGTGCTTTCTCTTCCATCTGCACCACAGATGTAATTATTCATCTCAGGCAACAACAACCCCAGCAAGAATTTGTCTAGTCATCTTTGATTTAAATGCTGCAGTTCCTACCCTTGGATGTTTCAAATCATGCAGTTGCTCAATATATCAAAATCATATACATTGTGTATATCATATGCAATCATCATCATCATGTACAAGTGTAAAAGAAATCCTGGGAGTGCGTCATTGTAATATTCAAAAAATGTTATTTGCCACATTTGCCAATGCACATTTGAGACGACCTGAGCCACCAACCTTCTTTTGTTTATGCCTGGCCCGTTTTGCTGCCTTTGAACTGGAGGCAGGTTTACTGTCTGCACTGTTGATGAACTGCAACAGGTCTTCTACACGCCTATGATCCTCTACCCCACCATCTCGCTCTATAGCAGGTTGCTGCTCCTCTCTTTTAGGCTGCTCCTCTTTGCGCTTTGTCAGGCGCAAACGCAACTTCTCCCGCATCTCTGCATAGTTACGACTAGTAGGTGCTGCGGGAGGCTAAGATAAGAAAAGAGGGTAGCAGTAAGCAAAGGAAGATCCTAACTGTATTTTGAATTGGCACGTTACGCAGTGTCTAACATTTTATGCAAAAAATTGTCAAGCTGAGATCAACAGGATAGCAGTTACAAGATGTCTCACCCCGCCATGGCCAAAGAACTCGCAGTAGCAGCAGTCACAGTATTTTCCTTCCTTCTGGTTGGTGGATGTGGATGTGGAGGAGCTGTGCTCTGAGCAGCTGTCCTCATCTTGACTTTCCTCACCATCATAGGCCTGATGCTCAAATGCACCATTCTCCTCACATTGATGGCCTTCACAGTCAGGATCACTGAAGACATAAAACAATCTTGGATTTCAATGACTGTTTATATGTAACTACAACTATCATTCAGCAAGATGCGATTGTGGGCTAACCTGCAAACGCTGGGAGGAGCACTAACAGGACCCTCTGTAGATGAAATTGGAAGCTCAGCAGGGGGTAAGCAGAGACCTTGATGGGTCTCGACAAAGTCTGAGGAGGAATTAATCATCTTTGAAAAGGGTTGTGATCCTATTGTAGGAAGATGTGTGGCGGGTGCTGTGGGCAGGGCAGGTCCAGAAAGGGGAGGAAGGGGGGTCAAACCAGAAGGACCATTTCTAGGGATGGTTGAAGTGGGTTGCCGGTGTTCCTCTTTACCTAAACTATGAAATACATCATCTGAAAGGGAAAAGATACAAAACAAGACAACGGACAATGACCTTAATTTGAGAGGAATTGTCCATGGCAAAGATTATGCATCGTAGTTGCATTTTATCAGTTTGCATAATTTGTCCAATCTATTCTCATTCAAGTGGCTGAGCAATACGCATTGTGAGCAAGCCTGCTTCTGAAACAAGTTGTAAAAATACTGAGGCATAAATTAAGCAACAAAATGGGCACAAAAGTAGTCACTTCCCCTACCTCCTATGTCACCTAGAGAGTTGGGTCTTTGTGATGACAGGTGCTTGGGTAGGTTATTACTTGATTGAACGGTGGTTGCAGTGCAGGACACAGAGGCTGTGGAGGCCGAGGTAGCCATCACTACTCGGTTGGTGTCCATGAAGGCATCCTGGAAATTGTACAGACACTTCTTCTTGGCACTGCTCTTCTTCTGCTCCTTAGGATCGGAAGAGGAGCAGGTTGATGACGAAGATGATAGTGATGATGACGAGGAAGAGGCGGGTGGTAAAGCGGTGGGCAAAGACAGTTGTTCTCCTTGAGGACACATTGATGTTGATGGAGGCAAGGGCACATTTGTGAGAGGCGGTCCAAGCATGTCACCTGTTGAAACACATATTGGTGCATATTGGGTGCAATAAGTCAGGAACGATTCCCCTGTGTGCCCTGCAATCTGTGTTGTCTTGCAGTGGCTTACCAGGCAGGGACTCAGGCAACAATACTGATGTATTCAAGCTCTTCATAACAGCAGCATCCCAGAGGTTCTCAAACTTAAGTGAGAGACACTGCAGTGAGCTGTTCCAATCACTTGCACCACCTGCCCCACCAAAGCAATTCTGGTATACATGCTCCGGCAATGATGAATTGAAGGCTGGCTGCTTGGCTGCAGAGTGGTTTGATGTAGGTGTTGGAGGCAGAGGCTTAAAATTGGAGAAATTATATTTCAATGACGTTGAATGATATGACTAAGCTAACATCTTATTGTGAAAACATTAGATCTTGAGAAAGCCATGCATTTTAACTTATTCATCCTAAGTGTCTTACTTTCTCTCTGAACTGTAACCCAATCACTTTGAGTGTGCATTTGACTTTATATACACTGGTATAGCATGACCCCTTGTGGTAGAACCTTACAAGTACAGAAGTCAAACAGAAAAAAATCCAAAACAATCCAGTGTAACAAAGAAATATGTCAGTGATTTTGCTTGTGAGAATCCACCAAAGCTTCCCTTTGCTTTTAAGTTTGATTAAAATGAAAATACTGTGCAAATCCATTGTGCGATTGGGAGACCGAATTCTCGAGTGTGGTCGAGCCTACGTGGAGGCTTACCTTGTGTGTGAGAGGAGGACTAGGAGGGTAGAGCGTAGGGTGCAGCAGGGGCCGGGAAAAATTGTGCAGTGGTAGGTGCCCATGAATGTGGGGATACAGGTGAAAGGCAGGGTGAGCAGAGGGGGTCTTGCTGTCTGTGAAGAATTGGTGTCCAACAGCAAGGGGAGGCACAGTATGGAGACGGTTGGGTGGCAGGCATGTGGCAGGGCTGAGTGTGGAGGAGCTGGGATCCTGATTGCAGACGTGACACTCGCATGCATGTGGAACCTGTCCTACCTAAAAGAAGAATACAGAGACAGGATTATGGAGTCATTGCTTGTCATCTGTCTTTACAATTTACAAGTGCATAAATGCAATGAACCTAATGACTGTGCTTTGTTCATTATCTGTTTTACGAGGAAATACTGATAAAGAACCTGTTTTCAAGTGTTCAAGCATGACAATACCTGTTGGTGGTTATAAGATGGTGGAGGGCTGTTATTTTTTCCGAATGGGTGTTCCACCCGCTGTCCCTCGAGTTCTCCAGCATTTTCACCATTAATATCCTCCTCATCACCATCTGATGAACTACTGCTGCTGCTCAGGCGAGGGGACTGAGGCAGAAAAGAACAAAATACACCAAAATACAAAAATATCCAGTATTTAATTAACTGGAAGCGTGGCAACTGAATTACCAAAGCGTATTTGAAAATAATAATGCACATTACAGGTAAGAACTCACTCCTTCCATTTGTGCCCCATTCTCCAGTTTCCCATTGATTTCATGGTGGAGACCATTCACAGCTGTTATATTCTTGCCCTCATATGCTCTCATTGGGTAGATATCTCCAAATTTTCTGGACAATGGAGGACCTTCATCATCATCATCGCTAATACTACATGGACAAAATGAGATACTTCTTCATTATTTCATGGTATTTGAAGTTATGTCGAAAGAGTTGGTTACGGATAGATATGGTCTTACAATGTGTTGGTATCTCCCTCAGGCAGCAAGAGACGTGGGCGCTGCTGAATTGTGATGGGGGAGCTCGAGTTGGAACCAGATGCTGAACTCCCTGAGGAGAGACTTGGAGGGTGAACTTCTGTCAGGTAGTCCCGGGGAGGTTCTCCTTGTAGAGGCAACTTAAGGTGGAGATCCTCAGCAATGGGAGAGTCCATTATGCCACATGTCAAGATATGTGAAAGACTACAGTCATCACATGTGCACCTGTAGGTATGGTCAAATGTGGATACATTTAATATGAAATCATTTCAACAGGATTTTGGCAATGTTGACATTAGCGCTGTATTAACCTCCTTCGATAATTGCAATTTGGACAGTCAGGAATGCTGAGATGAGAGGACAGCAGTTTCATGGTTTCTGTGAAGTTGTGCTCGGCAGAGCTGGTCTTCTTATTGTGTGGTAACTACAAAACAGCCAAAATGAACCTCAGTTAAAATTGAAAATACGCAACTAATCTAATGTAGAAATCGATATCCCCGGACTGTACCTGCTCCTCCATAAACCTTCTCTGTTTGAAGAACTCCCAGTCTTCCTTTAGCATTCGCTGCTTTGTCCTCAGAGTCTGGTTGCAGGAAGACACATAGATAAAGACATGAAGACACATCGATATCAATAAATATAGGACAATCTGCTCAGTTTTAAACATATTCTTTTGTATCTTACGTTTTTGCTGATTAAAGACTTGTGTGGCTCTGTTCTTTGGTTGTTGAGACTAGGTCCATCCACTTTGTGTAGAAGCTGAAAAGGAACTCAGCTTAGTGATTTCTTAGTTAACAACTATCTTAAAATAAAGAACCTCCTATTTCTGTCCAAGATGTGTGATCACGGGGTATGTATACCTGTTCATCGACATAGTCATCAATCCTTTTCTCACATTCCAGCCACTCAGCGGTTACAGAAGCCATCTCCTGCTGCAGCCGCTGGTAACTTTCCAATAAGGTCCTATAAGTATCTTCATTGTATGAATCATGGGAAGCTGTGCCATGTCTGAATTACAACACACAGGAAGAAATTAGCCTTTGACCTCTCACAATTGAATTCTAATTTGTGATGAAGCCCTGTGAAAACACATGGAATTATGTTTGCAAAAAAATCTATTGCACCAATGAGTGCAATATCACACCTGAATATCGGAGTTAGTTAAAGTTTGCTAAACAAATCCTCCATTTGGCAATGTTGAACTACATTGTTACCATGGTCCCGAGTCCTGTTACATGCACTAAAAAAACAGAATTACGGGTGCATTTTGGAAGATTTACAAATTTTGAAATGACTCCTGCCATTTATCCGCATTAAGGTCACGACCAGGAGACGAGAGAAGCAATCAACACTATTCTCCTTCTCCATGATTGTACATGCCACAAGCTTGCAGCATCACAACATCATCACTACCACACAGACATACTGAAAATGTGAAATCGAGCAGTCCAAACGCAAATATTTAGATCAGAAGTGAATGAGCAGCATCACATTAAGCATATCTGCCAAGAGGAGCCAATGGAACCGGAGGACCTACGATAAAAATTTGATAAAGCATGATCATTTGAACTGTTTGCTATACATCCAAATGTGCCACTTACATAAAAAGTTATATTCACCAGTATTAATTCGCAGCTGATCTTATGTAGAATGTTTGTACAATTCTGATTTCATGTGCATGTAACAGGGCCCAGAATAGGTTGGGGATCACATTTTGTTGTGAAAAATGATTCAGGTGGCAGCCTTTCATATTTTCATTTGAGTAAAATCACTTACTTCAACTGCGCAACCAGTGCAGGCAAACTGCTGTGCAAGATTGGTTCAGAGAATACTAGATTCTCAAAAAGGTGCTTGTTGTGTAGCTCCCATGTCACCTGGAATTTCTGAAGATGCTCACTCTCCTACAGAAAACAAAAATACTGATTGTATCTCAAGATAGATTAAGGTTATCAACAATGTGGTGACACTTAATGGTATCAAATCGACTGAATCACTTATTTGCAACTGACCAGCGTGAGCAAGAAGCTGCTGATAGTGTGAGCAGCTTGACAGAGGGCACTGTACTCCTCCAGCAAAAGAGAGATAAACTGAAAGGCTCGTGGGGGACTGTGAGCTGCAGACAGAGACCCAGATGGTGCAGACTTGGAGCCAGCAGAGAGGTGCTTCAATAGCCTCACTTTCATTTCCAACACGTACTCTCGAGCCTGTTGCTCTAAACGCTGATACAGCTGGTAGGGGTCCTTCTCACAGAGGCTACAGACAAGAGGAGAAAGCACCACGAGTGTTGTGTGTCACATCAACATATTTTGGCCAAGTCCTTTCTAAATAGGTTTTCAGAGAGGTATTTTGCCTGATTGTAGGGCTGGTACACTTTCTTAGTAGTTGGGACAGCACTTAATCAAGTCTGGAATGTAAAGAGCACCCAATATGGAGGTCCCCCAGTAGCCTGAGAGGTGCCAGTTCACCTCCTGAGCATGGCAGAAACGCCCTTTAGCATCTAAGTGTGTGCCCCTCATGCTGACATGTCTCTGTTATCATTTGTTATTGGATAACAATTGTACTATGTTTGCAGGTGCATATTCTTACGCATGAGAAAATTGTTAGTTCCCGTTGCAGAGATAAATAGAGTAGAAATCTGAAAGCCAGATTGCCCAATTAGGAGAGATAGGAAAGTTCTGAATGCCGTTTGTTCTAACTAGCATCGTCCTACCGGTCCACCAACTCCTTCATGCTCTCTTTATCCCTCTCTAGGGGCTGGTCATGATCATCTGCCAATGGTGTTCCTGTCTGGCGGTAGATACAGCGCACCAGGTAGCGAACCTCTGACCAGTGGTTCTGTAACTGTTGAGATTCTCTCTCTGACTCGGCAGAGATCTCCCTGTGATTAAGGAAACACAATTATCTTTCAAATATGAAACAAAGTTTTTAAAACTTTTGATGGCACAATGTCCCAAAACAAAAGAACAAACCAACCGCCTCTCATTGCAAGCATCACAGTTGCACATTGTTTCAGAGGGCATTGCTGCAGTGAGGTCAGGTGCAGGCAACATGGGTAGCGCAGCAGTGGTCAGTCTATCTGCAGTGGCTGCTTCGAGGCTCAGGTTTCCATTGCCCACGGGCATGTGGAGGAGGAAGTCCTGGCTCTGTGCAATGTAGAACAAAATAGTGAAACAAGAAGATTCACTCAGATGGTGTTTTTTCTTCAACTTCCATTACAAATAAACATGGTCCTAGCATATACTTAGAATCTGAAGTTGTAAGTTTGGAGTATTAATTTCCTCTAGTTAAGTCTTGCTTGTAACATCAACACATCAATCACAAATGTTTATGAGTGTTGGTGGTGAATAATTCAAATCACTTCACCACCAATTAATATACAGAAACAGAAAATGTGATAATTTTCTGTCAGTCTCCCTCCCGACTTGAGCCCACTACGCCTGTCTGCTCCCACATTTCTCTCCATTGAAAACAAATACTGAGCTTTGTGCAATCAGGTGCAGGCTTGCGATGGTTCAGTTGAGATACACAACCAGTGGAATACCGTCATAATAGACTTTCTTATCAGAGTGAATTAGACAAATGGTGTGTTCCTCATTTGTCCATTCTTAGCTCCCTGTGTGTCAAACAAATCAATCCTGTTCAGCAACAAAAGGACACACCAGCAAGGGCAAAAAATTAAAATTGAGATAGATGCTGGCTGTTGTAAGCCAAACAGGGCACAAATAAAACTGGTATTAGATGTCATTCATGTCATTACTATATAGTGAAAATGACCTAGCGCAGATATAAACATAGTGAATTTGTATAACTGCTGTTTCAAGTGGAGCACAGAGAGAGAAGCAAATCTGTTTTCCCATTTCAAGATACAACAAGGACTTTTCTATTTTTTAACAAAAAACAACTCAAGCACAGAGTTTAGACTTTAAAACAAAAATAAGCTTTAGTTAAGTAATGATGAAAAAATTGGTTTCATCATTACAGCATTCACACTCAAGTTTCGTGATTTCTATGTTGGGGGATAGAAATACTTACAAATATTTCACAATACTTCACCAAAAAAGGGAAAGTCAAGCAACTTCACCAAGAAAGGGGGAGAAAAACGGTTCCCCATCAATCCTTGCAATGGCATGAGGCCTTCTGTGTTGTTCAAACTGCAGGTTAAGATTAAGATAGTTTTTTTCCGATGCTATCTGTACACTTGATTTAACACATTACCTCTGTGCATAGAAAAAATATTGACATCCCTTCACTTTTCAAGGTCGACACATTATAGCCTTATTCCAAAATAGATTCTTCATATCATCTCAAAATTATACACACAATATTCCAAAAGGCAAAAAAAAGTTAAGATTTTGTCGATTTATTCAAAAGAACAAATTAAGAAATCAAAAGTGCAGAAGTATTTACAGCCTTTGCTCAAGACTTAACTGATGCCATTTTTGGCAGCAAATGCAGTCTTTTTAAATATGTTAACAAAAGCTTGGCACACCTATCCATGGGACGTTTCGCTTATTCCTCTTTGCAGCACCACTCAAGCTCCGACAGGTTGGGGGAAAGATGTAGACTTTTGCATATACCGCAAAAGGACCTCCCCACAGCATAATGCTGCCTCCACAATGCTTCACAGTAGGGTCAAGATTGGCCAGATGATGAGCGGTGCTTGTTTTCTCCAAACATGACAACTGGAGAGTTTCATTTTTGCCTTATACGAACCACAGAACTTTGTTTCTCATCGTCTGAGGATGTGTTAAGTGCTGCCATGTGCTTCTTTCTTAATGGTAGAGTGGCTTCTGCCCTGCAACTCTGCCATTAGGGCCTGATGGGTGAATTGCTACAGAGATGGTTGCCCTTCTGGAACATTCTCCTCCCTCCACAGAGAAACGCTTTTGGTCACTTCCCTGACAGGGTCCTTTCTCCCCAATTGCAAAAATTTAGATGGCTGGCCAGCTATAGGAAGAGTCTTGGCGGTTCTGAACTTCTTCTTCCATTTAAGGATGATGGAAGCCACTGTGCTCTTCGTGGTCCTTCACAGCATCAGAAATGTTACTGTTCCCTTCCCCAGATTTGTGCCTGAAAGCGCCCCTATCTTGGAAGTCTATGGACAATTCTTGACATTGTGCTTGGTTTGTGCTCCAACATGTACTGCCACGTGTGACACCTTACATAGACAAGTGTGTGCCTTTCAAAATCATGTCCAATCAACTGAACGTACCACAGGTGAGAACAAATTTAGTTGTAGAAACATCTCTACGATGATAAGTGGAAATAGGATGCACCCTAGCTCTATTTTGGGCTTCGAGGCACAGGTTGATGATTCTTATTCACATGTGATTTCTGAGAAAATTCTGGATGCACCGCACACAATGAGGCCTACCCTCATCTGACTAACCTCCAACGACTGTTGCAGGCCGGTGCGTCGGTCTTCCTTCTCCACTGTCTGTCGGCAGTCAGGACACACCCACAAGGGTAACTGGAGGGCACTGGGATTCTTGGAGGCTGCTGTACCATTCTGGCCAGAGACACCTTCCTCTGAGGGAGTACTGTCTTTGCGTTCACATCGACACAAGAGGCAGCGGTCACCAGCTGTGTAGGGAGCCCGCTGGTTCAAGCCAAATGTGAATGGGGTCTGCAGTTGGAGGGTCAAGACACAAGAAATACAAAGACAAAAGGGTTTAGTTGGCAAAATCAAAATCACCATAAAAAAGTGTGAAATTGTCAATGTTTTAATTGGCCACCACGAATATACAGCTCCTCATATCAGTTATTCATTTGCTTTTAGTGAAGGACTTAATTTGAGATACCAGTATGAAGTTCTATTGCATTCACCTCACAAAACAGAAAAAGCTCAGGCTGAGGGTCTAACCTGCCAGTGGTGTTAGGCCGGTTGATACACACTGTAAAATTAGTAGAGGCTATATTGTCTAAGTTAAAGCTCTGATATCCTCTCTCCATAGTTGCAGACACTTGCACAAAAGCTATTAAACCACCATAGTCAGTCAACATTGTAAATGTCTCCTGTTTTTGGGTGCAATGACTGACAGTGTGTACAAAACAAAAGCAGCACTTAATTTATCACATTGTTATTATCACACAGCAATTGCATTGTTGTGTAGGTGAAATGAGTGATGACTTTGGATTGGCTATAAGTACAGTAATTTAGCTGCATTTAACCACAGACTTTGAACAATGTCCTTGTGACGCAACTGAAGCCAGGGATACTTAACATGGGCCAATCAAAAATCTGTCGATGAATCCAACAAGTGATTATTTGGTAAAATTAGAGTTATTTATATAGTAGCTACATAGTCTACTTCATGTATATCAAATATGAAATATCACCACATACAACCTGCAACTGGAGCTACAACTCTGCATTGCTCGTGCATGTACAAGATGAATCGTAGTGATAACTGCTGTGCTAAATGCAATAGCACAAGAAATCACTTACTATGAAACATTCTTGCACAAAGCCTATGATCATGTATTGCAGCATACATTATCATTTGATAAACAGCCCTGCAACATGCATGGTTACATGGCAGAAACTGGAGTACACTATCACATGAAGAGCTCAAAGACATGCAGTTTTTGAACTGATGCCAAACATATCAAATAAAGAAAATGTTTTTGGAGCTCACAGAACCAGATACAGAAACAACCAAACCAGTGCTCACTTGAAGAGGAGCGTTCTAAAGTATTCTAAAATAGTACAAAACTGTAAAAAAAATTCTGTGTTCAAATTGATTGAAGCTCAAAAGTGGTACACATTTACAGTACACTCACTATTGTACACAAAATGTATTAAGTGATATAGTAACTGTATTAGGATTAATGTGTACAACATAAAACCTGGAGGATATGTACCTGAAGCACCCCAGAGAAGTCAGCATTGACTGGCCCCTCAGTAAACTGAGGTGTAACGTTGTTAAGTTTGACCTGAGGAATACCGAAAACACAATGTCATCTCCAACAGCATCAATGGACTTAATCAAAGTTAGATGTGTCTAGAACTTTGATTAGGACACAGAACCTTGTGAATGAACATATCAACACTCAGTATTGCGTACTAAAAATGTTTATGAATTGGAGAATAGAGTCTTATTTAATCACCACTGAGAGACCAGAGGAAAATACTGTTAATTGCCAAGTTCCCATTACTCTTTGCCTCCGAACCTTACTCGTCATGTCATGTCACTATCAAAACCAAACACCTCTACCAAGGGGGAGCGTTAGCATTCGAGACAGGTATCAGTTCGAAAAGGCTTTCGAACTGTCGCGCAAGGTGATGACACATGTTGGTTCAGTTAGGGGCAACTCTTACTATAGTGCGGACGAACCTATACCGAACAGCCAATTAAATAGAAATACAAAAGATTAATATTTTGGCTTCAGGTATGTGGATAACCAATGACAAACCCTCCCTTGTTGTTGCGACACCCTCGGAAATGAGCATGCCCGAGTCACGTTTAGCACTTAATAGTGGACTGTTTTTAAGAAAAAGTAGACGCGGGACGTTATGTGAATGGGGATATGTAGGATTACTTGAAAGTCTACATTAAGGCCTGCAGGAAGGAGCTGAAGTTGCAGGTCCGCGTAATCAGCAATGTCTAGCATCGATGCTAATCTGGGTAGAAAGGAGACTCGGCCGAATATTGCAGTCATTAAGATATCAGTTTGGTATAAATGGTGTAATCTCATTTCACACACACTGAGTAAGAAACATATGGGGATTATTCGATCATCCGGCAATTTCAAAGTTAGAGTAGTTTTGTGTGCGCACGCTCAACTTGTACCCCCGTGGCACTGTGTTGTGGCAGAATGCTAAGCAATGTTTACAGTTTGTTACACCGTAATACTAGTCCAACTATGCGGCCATACATCTTCAACGTGTAGTCCGCTCAACATGAGAACTATGTTAAGCGGTAACTGCGCGTTCTGAACCGACACAACGCTACAAATATTAGTGGGCAGGCTTCTTCTCATCAGTATCGGGCCCAAATCAGATTTGTGTCGTTGATACGCTGCAAGCTAATCGCCCCCGTTCCGGCACCGACTACCAACCGATACGTGACAAACTTACCTCTCCGTTAATACCCGCCATGGTGCCCATGGTCCCATTGACAGCGCTACCAGAATTTAAAAAGCTGACAACGGAGACAGGTGTTGCGGCTCCTGTGCAGCCCAGGGCCGGGGAAACCACGGCCTTGCCACCGCTGGTATTGCAGACAGCACTGCAGCTACTGCCACCGCCCCGCTTGTTCTTCCTGCGTTTAGCTCCTCGTTTAGCATCGGTTGGACTCATTTTTCCCACACAAAAAGAGAGACAACTTGCCGTCTGACTCTGGCAGAGTCTCAAGCGGAATGTCTGATACAATTATACCGGTGTAAACCCGGGATAAAGATTTTAAAGACTCCCTAAACGACAGAGACTCAATTCCATGTAAGTGCAAGCCGACTTCATAGATTCCAATATGGCCACTGGTTGGACTCCTCAGCTAGGAGCTAGGTTACGTTTAGACGCACTGTACGTTTGTTTCTTGTGGAGTTATGGGAAATGTTGTTTCTCGTGTATTCTTTAAATATTTGTCCAAATGTTGAGGAAAGCGTACGGATAGAACCTTAAAGAGCATTGGTGCTTAATAACTTCCTGTTAAACTCAGCCGGTCAAGTCAATGACTACTTTTTGCCGATCAGTTTTTGTTGTTTTTTGCCATATTAACTGAGCAGTGCCTCCCGCATCTGGACAGCAGAGGGAGCCTCCGTGCAAGATAACGCTGTGTGCTCCAGGTGGTGGGTGGGGGATATGACAAGTTCCTCTTTCCGGGGTTTCAACTACAAGTTGCCCACAGGTTGTGAGTAGCAGGGCGTTGATGAAAAGTCGCTTATCGATCGATTTGTAAGTGGTTTAAGTGAGCCGTATCTATACTGCCTTTGAGGAAACCGGCTGGGGCTGCACTGTTCCATCTCCACGGTAGCTAACGGCTAAACACGCAGTTGAGACCTCCGACAGGTAATGCTACCAAAAGTTTTCACCTCCTTCCTTAACATCCTCATGTGTTAGGATAGATAGATAACCGACTGCCCTCACTTTTGTCCTATTGTTCAGATATTCCATCCTGTCTGCGTCTAACACCATTTCGCGGAAACATTAGCTAGCAACACGTCAGCGAGGTTGTTGTGAGCACGTTAAGCTCGCGTCCTGGCAACGTCGGTGTCTGCTGATGGTCAGTTGAAATAGCGGAAATGTTCGCCCGGTTTTCTCTTATAAATTCACCACAGGCGCAGGAGACCATCTCTGTATTAAAAACATTGCTTTGTTGTTACTGACGCTACACAGTGTCGTTGTCTCTGGTAGGTGCACTCAGTCACGTGATTGCGTGCGGTCTGCATCCGTACTTCGCAACAGGTAAATCGTCGTTGAGCGACCAAACCGTGGCGTCTGTCAGAGGCGTTTTGCGGATACAATCTGCAACTGGTCAGTTCAGGTCAGACTTTATTTGCAGCTGTCAAAGATACACTGATGTGCCGTCACCTACATGTCCAACTATGTGAATGAGCGGCATTAAGTCACCAGACTTGGTGGAAAATACGAACTATATTGAAATGTGTGCTAACTCGATCAGATGAATGCGTGAGGCAAAAATAAAGTTACTTTTCCCACATGGCCATGAAAAGTCAACCCAGCCCACTCCCGAAATGTCTGTTTGCAGCACATTAAACAGAGCCAACCCTTAATCAAAATGCAGCCATTGTTACCGCAAAATGTAGCCAATTATTGGGCATCATGCTGCACAGCCCTATCTTTATATGCCATCATGTCAGTTAAATATCAGCCATTGCCCTGCAGATATGCTCTGTCTAATGAGAAACACAGTTCGGCACCAGTCCTGGGCCACTAATGTATAAGGATTTTTTCATGCCTTGCTGTCTATCTGTTTTCAGGTATGTCTGAAGTTAGTCTTGAGGCTGAATCTGGAACGACGTCAGCTGAGGACCTGGGGATGAATTGTGAGGAGACTGTCAAAACAGAGACTTTGAGTGAGGATGTGAAACTTGACAGTGTTGATAGTGTAGAAAACGCCAGTGTAGGAGATGACAGAGAATACGTAATGTACGACATTGACATTGACAGTGCTGAGGATCATGCAGAGATCAGTGCAATGGAAGTCCAGAAAGAGGATGATGGCATTGAGATTGAAAGTGCCACCTCGGGTAGTGTAGGTGAGGGGGAACATGGCTCAAACTACCACGATGATACAGCTGAAACTCCAGAGGAAAATGGAGAGTGTCACACTCAAACAAAGGTGAAATACGTCGATTTAGCCATATGTCTTGTTTCAGTGGTGGAGGTGCTGATCTGTTACTTGGGGAAATAATCAGTATTTCTTTGATCAGTAGCATGAATTTGAGTAGTTGCTCTCTCCTTTCAAATTTTTGCTTCGCTGTCGGAGTGCTTTGAGCATTAGCTGTAGTCAATGTTGCTTTTTAATTTTGGCTTCATGATAACAATTTTGTGTGCTGTACTCCATATATTTCTATGCAATATACATACAGAATGGCTTTGGATACTATGCTCCTCAAATGTGCTGGAGATGTGTTTGGTGATAATCAACGCTTTGCAGATTTCTCCTTTTCACTATGATGCCACCACCAACTTAAACCAACAACTCGTTCCCACATGAAACAAAATTGCAATTCACTTGTATTATGTGATTATGAATGGCACCAGGCATTATTCAGACATGATTTGCAGATTATTGGGATTATTATCTTTGCAGTTGGTAAGTACTTTCCTGTCTTCAGTTGTCACTGAAGTGATTCACAGCAGAAATCACATTATGTCCTGTAACCAACTTGCGTGAGCAGAGAGTACCGGTACTTGGATTTGGTATGCAATCAGTCACATGACCGGAGTGAGTTGGATTTGGACTCCTCCCCACACATTCTGGCACAGTCCAAAATATGTTAAGGTCATATCAAAAGCCACATTACATTTTAGAGATGGCCCAAAGCAACGCTTCTAATCTGTCACTCATAGTTTTTACAGAAGAAGTTTTGTTACATAACTTTCAAAGCATTTGTTCACCTTCATGCTGTATATCTATTTCTCATTTTGGTCCTGTAGTATTTCAGACAAGCCAAGATTCTCCTGGCCGATCCCGCTGATTAAACAATTAGCTCATTATTGTTTTGCATTCCTCCCTCCCTCCTGTGTGGTTTGTTTTCAAGACACAAAACTGCAGGGTGACTTGTCTCTGTCCTCTTATAGATCTACATTTTTCATGGCTGGCCTACATACATTTTGCAAATGCTGGGAATAGATAGGACATTTTGGCTAGATTATCACTGATCATTCCACGATCAATCTTTGTCTTGCAATTAAGGGAGTTTACTCTTGAAGTTAAGTATGACACAGACCTAGGAACAATAACTTGAAATCAAAGGCCTGTAAGGTTTTTCAATTTCAGTTATCTATATCTAATGAAATGATGATACAATACAAGATAAACTATGACTAGAATCTTTCAATTACAGCAATTGTGTAACAAGACTTCTAAGAGGCCTTTTTACCTGCAGTGTCTCTAATTGCATTGTTGGACGTCTGCTCTCTGTCTGCTTGCTGGTATCCTATGGCCTTTAAAAATTTATGTGTAGGTTACATGGTACAACACACCAAAGTACATTTTATGAACTTTTTCCGCAACTTCCTGTGTTGAAATTGTTGGTGTCAACTTCATCAGATGCCTTGTTCACTCAGACATCTGGGCAAATGTCATGCTGGAAAAGAAAGGATTTCTATCTACCTTTTAGAAGAAGTGTGCTGCCAAATCATATTTAAATCTTTTATTTATCCGAACAATGTGGCACACTTTGGCCAAAATCGAGCTGTTGTGAAATGGTAAGCCAATCTTTGTAGTATCAAAAGTGCCCAGTAAGGGAGGTTAGCAGAATCTTTTATCGCTTCATGTTACATTTTTGTTCAGTGAATGTTAAGACATCGTGAGCGCCCTGTGAGCATACTATGAGCATGTTTGTGCTTAATGTCTGTTGGCATTTTTTAACATTGTTATGGTGTCAGTGCAGTCCATTTACAAATAATGAACATCAGCATGCATACTTCCATTGTGTTCTTTTATAAAACTGTCATTCAGTGAAACCAGTTCATCAGTCTCTGTATGATCGGATCTTGTTACAGAGTGATCTGGTTGCTTGTTTGCATTATTTAGGGAGTATGCATCTGCATCCCAGTTTCCAAAGTGTTCCTTACACTCGGTGTATTGTTCATGGTCATGGTTTTCAAACGTCACTTTGATTGTCTGAAGAACTTTGTTAAATATGTTACTGTTGTAAGTCAGCAGAGCTGTACTAGCAAAGCCTTATGGGCTTAAGTGCCAACTTCGTTATTTTGGGCAAGTAGAGGGCCAGATGGGCCAGTATTTAGAATTTCTGTGATGAAAAATCAAAGTCTGGTTTTAATGTGGCTCTGTGACCAATGATGACGGCATAGCACACAATCTTGTGTCGCAGAAACACAAGATGTTGCAGGGAATTGAATGGAAAATAACTGGTGTCACAATTGGTATAAGAGAATGTCAATGTCAGGCAGTTGAAAGAGGACGTCCGCTGGACTATGGCCATTTGCCCTGCACAAGACAAATGACTTCCTGTTGCACCTGATTTTAAAATGGGAAGTGTCATTGTTAAAACAGTTGGGTGTTATAAATTGGCACCACAAGTTGCACAGTAACGTCATGTTGGCACATTGTACATTATCAACTGTTGAAGGAAATTAAAATAGAGAGCAGAGCTTTCAGTATATGTAGCAGGTCACTTCACAAAAAAAAAAAATTTTTTTATAAGAGACTCCTGTTTTGATTTGGCGCTGTACAAATGAAATTGAACTGAATGTGTTGCAGTGTCCACAAGATGGCAGTTTAGATTTGCAGTCTAGTTGTCTCATATCTCTCATGGCACCTTAATTCTGTTATTCTTTATCTAGTTTTATATCTTTTTGTTTATCACAGGAAAACGAAATGACTGAGGAGTCCCACAAAAGCTCAGCTGCTGAGATCTCAGTCACCTCCAATGGAAACCTGGACCAGAGTCCCAGCACTGTATTCCAAACGGTATGTGCTAACAGGTTATTCAAGGTTAACCCTTTCTTCCCACCTTATATTAACTAATAGTAACTGCATAGTTTGTACCGATTGCCTGTTGGGGGAAAGAACTTGATACTTAGAATAGTACCTTGAGATAAGAGTTAAATTCGTTTTATGACCAAGCTTACAAGTCAACTAGAAGTCAAGTAGAGTAATTTCAATTCATTCAGGTCTCATAAAATATCCCAAAACCTCTCTAAATTCTGAAAAAAACACATTTTTATCAATCTATGGACATGCACAATTGACCTGTGCACAATTACCACTAAATTTGCCACTTCTTTCTCATGCTGCCAATATTACAGCTAATACACCTGTGCAGTTTATTTATAGATTTGTGCGGGTAACAGCCGCCAGGGGGCAGTGTAGCGGGAAGCACAAAAGTCAAACGAACATGAAGAGAAAGAAAGTGCCAGAGAAGACACTAGCGGCTGTTTCGATTTGGATTTTCATGCATCATGCACACATCCTCGTTATGGACAATAAACACAGAAATGCAAATGATGCAGCTTTTAAGGAAAGGCAATCTATTTAGCCATCAAAGAGGGAAACAGCAATTGCGCATAAGGTTGACATCAATGAATTATTGGTGAGACGTTGGAGGCGTCAGCTAGAAGAATTCAGTCAATGTTAAACGACAATAAGGCTCTCGGCAGACATAAAAGCAAATGGCTTTGCTTTTGTGTTAAAACTAAGTTTAAAAAATCGTCCATGTACTGTCACAGTCTTTCTGTGTACCGTACATATTTCATGTTATAAAAGGAAGCACTACTCGTAACTCAGATTTCCGCTTGTATCCCAAACAAAACTTTGGACAGAGAGACAGCTGGTATGAAAAAAGAAAACGTATGTAGGGTTGCTCTTATTACCGTACAAGGCACCACTTTATTGGTAATTCTCAGCCATAACATGGACGAAAAAGAAGTTGCAGTTAAGGCCTCATTTGCATGCTTAGGTCATCAACCTCCAGAAACAAATACCTGCAAATTGACTGGGTCTTCACTGAACCTGGGATGCTCCTTGCTTCATCTTTTCTTTAGCTGTGAGATGGCTTTTACCTGGCCTGATACCACAAGTGCAACGTCTTCCTCCTGCTCACTCTTATTCCTCTACTCTTCACTGCAAACTTCCAGATCTCTGGGTTTCAACAGTTTAAACATCAATGTCCATGGGGAGTTCTGTCCATCACCAATGCGAACAAGAGGAGGTTGATGTGGCCCCACTCCAATCCTGAACTCATCTGTCATTTCAACCACATTCCTCACCAGTGTCTTGGTATCCTTATCTATGTCCTGCACATACCTCTCTACCACTTCTGACGTCCTCATACAGTACCACAGTTACTCTCTTGGTACCATATTGAATGCTTTCTGTTGTCCACTACGACACGGTGCAATTCCCTCGAACCTTCTACATAGATCTCCATTAGCGTTCTCAAAGCAGGAATGGGAGCGGTCTTTATTGGCATGAAACCCCATTGTTGCAAACTAATCGTAACCTCCTGCCTCTACCTAGTTTCAACAACTTTCTTCTTCCTCAAGGAGTGGCTCATCTGCTTTACACCTCGATACCACAACTTACCATATCATCCGTCTTCTTGAAGATTGGCACCAATGCTCTCCTCAGTTCCTTAGGCATCCTCTCTCCCCCAAAATTGTGTACAAAAATCCAGTTACAATCTCAACTGCCCTGTCCCCCCAGATATCTCCATAACTCCACAAATGCGTCATCTGGACCAATCACCTCTCCAGCCTCCATCCTTTTCATAGATTCCCTCATTTCTGTCACACTACCTGTAATATCCTGCACTTCCTGCTCATCAGCTGTTCTCTCATCCGTCTTCTTCCTCTGAGTGTTATCCATTATGGTTCTCAAAGTCTTCCATCTTCTTGACGCACTGTTTCCATCTATATCCTGTATTACTCTAACCTGCTGTACATCTTTCCAAGCTCTATCTCCCTGAAAAGCCAACTGATACAAATCCTTCTCTCCATCTTAACTGTACAGCCTCTCTTAATTCACACCTCATCCTCTGCCACAGCTCCTCTTGCCATTTGCCAAGCTTTAATATATTCCTGTCTAGCCTGCGTTGTCATTTACTGCTGTTGTCTCTCCCTCCCCCAAACAACTCGCGGAGGTTGGTGGCAAGTCCGTCACATTCATTCGTGTGGTCCATCACTGTTCACATTTATTCTCAGTCTCTCGCTCTCTAGGAATACAAACAGCAATAATACTACAAAGGTGGTTTTATCTTGAGCACAGGGATACCAAAAGTTTTGGGAACAACACTTCCAAAAACACTAAAATATGAGAAAACAAGTCTTTATTACCTTGTAAGTAACATGCTACTCAAATGTACTGGTTGAAATTGTGTAAATTTAGTCTCATTAAAATATTAATTCCATTGCAACAAATTGAATTTTGAATGCCCACATGGCAGTTTTGTGGCCCATGATGTTAGACTGGTATATCCTGTGATCAACGTTTCTGAAACGTGTGAAGTTGTGAAGAAAATTAGCATTTTTTCATCTTCTTCACAGGAATGTTTCCCTGGTCTCCCTGGACCTTTATATCTGTCAGCATCTGATGTCCCATCCAACAAATTTGCTCCCACAGAACAGGACATCGAATCAGGTCCATACAAAGGTGAAACACTGATTCCTCTTTGTTTATTAGACATTTTAGTCAAACTGTTTAATCAGACACAGTGTCACAGACACAGGTCAACAGAGATAGTAAAGCTTTTTGAGTCAACAGTGGAAATTTAAGTTGCAAATAGATAATGTCTCACTTCCCATTTACCTTTTTCGTTTCAGTCATTATTAAATCTGAAACATGTGCATTTGAATTGTTTAAGGTAGTTTAAATTTGAATTCAATGAGTTGCCTCTGATCTGCATCCTACTACCCTATTTACATTGTCATCCTTTGCAAGTCTGTCAAGGTACATTTGTACCTAATTAATGTTCTCATTGTTACACTCAATAATGTATGTAACCTCTGAGTGCAAATGTTGGAGGTGTAACTTAGAGGTAGGAGCAGTATGTTATTCCTACGTCACCAGTAGGCGTGCAAGAATGTAAACAGGCAGTCATTTCCAATGAGGAAAGCTTCCACATTCAAAGTTGAGATAATAATATATCTCACCTCACTAACCAGACATGACTTTGAATCTCTCAGGGTCAGCAAGCTTGCCCACTTCCCCTGTTGCACCAGCAGCTCACAGCCCCGCTGTTGCTGGCTGTTTGGCCCGATCCTTCAGTGATAGTCATGCTGGCTCAGGTACACACAGTGGTGCACAATAAGGACATACACTAACAGGCCACTTAATAAGGTACACCTTTGTCGTAAAATGTGGGACCCCCTCAGAACTGCCATGATTCCTTGTAGTATACCTTCAACCAGGTGTTTGAAACCCTCCTCGAGATTTTTGGCCATATTGACATGATAGCATCATGCAGTTGCTGCAGGAATAAGAGGAATAATCACCCGTGCCTTTGCAGTGGACCTCTAAGTAAACAAAACATCAGTGGAAACAGTTAAATTTTTTCTCCCTGTCATCTAAGACTATCTATTCTTCACCAGCAGCGTCCTCCAGCTCCCTCGGTTCACTCTCTCTATCCCCCTTGGAGTCCCTCACACCCACACTCCTCATCCCCCAGTCCAGTCTCCCACTCACAAAGCAAATCTACTGTAGGCTTCTTGATTTTCCAAGTCGGACTTAAGGCATGATCACCAGCCAGGAGCCACTTTTAGTATTTTTTACGCAAAAATTATCCTTGAGTGGCTTGTTGACGACCAGATCCAACACCTGGAGCTGCTCGTCATCCCGCCTGGAATGATCAGCCGGTCTCCGTCCATCACGTGCAAGAGTTTTTTTCACAGGATCAGTCAAGTGTTTGCGGAACAAATCTCCGTTTTCAGCAATATGCTTGCACACTTGCCTGTCATTTCTTGGAATTGGCCAATTTTTTAAATGTTTTTTGCTGAGCGTTGGAGTGCTTTCAGAAAGACGTTCTTACTGAACGCCCCATCTTCGCAGGTCACATTCTGTGACTCAGTATTGTTTGGCTGCTTGCATATAACCTGCGGCTTATATTCGGGTACAACTTAAATGCATGCACCGAAAGCACAACTTGTTACTCGGAGTTGCGCTCGTTTCTCGAACAAAAATATGGACTTAGAGACTGCTTGTATGTCAAAAATCTCGTATGTTGAGTCGCTCATATGTCGTGGTAGCACTGTGTCAGCTGCACATCTATCAGACCCCAAAGATGCGCGAATAGAATTGGCATCTGGCGATTGTGGAGGCCATGGGAATCCTGTGAACTCATTATCATGTTTAAGAAACCAGGTCGAGATGATATCAGGTTTGTGACATGGTACACTATCCTACTGGAATTAGCCGATAGAGGATAGGTACAGTGGTGGGTGCCAAGAAAATATCCCCCACACCATTACACTGCTACCACCTGCCTGAACCGTTTATACACGGCACGATGGACTCATGATTTATGATGTTTACGCCAAACAGATGTGCCGTTCCTGAAATAGTCAGACCAGCTCATCTGCCACCAAAAGCTATGCCACATTCAAAATCACTTAAATCCCTTTTTCAGTTTGAACTTCAGCAAGTTGTTGGTTGTTAAGCTATTTGTGTTGATTGGCAATTTAACGGGTGTACCTCATAAGTGGCCGATGACTGTACTCAGACATTATTCTAATACCTGTCAAACCTCTACTATTTTCTCAGGTTTAGATCTTGGCTAGCCAACCTTTATCTTTCCGCAAGTCTTGACTAACCACAATGCTATGCTTTGCCTTTTGATTTACATCTCTTTAGTTTAAGATCGTCCAAAGGTGAAAGCATTTGCATGGCTAATAAAAAAAACTTCGAGTCTTTAGAGACTCTGAGACTCTGAGTGTTTACAAGTTGAGAAGCTCCACTGGCTCCACCTCGGAAAGCACCTTGAGATAACTTCTGTTCTGATTTGGCGCTATGCAAATAAAGTTGACTTGACTTTAAACTTTGTTATTTCAATGGGTATTCTTGTATGTTTGACAAAATTAGGTCATCCAACAGAGTCTAACTTTTTTTTCTTACAAAACAAAGACCACTTGTATCCATTCAATACAAGCCCTATTTTGCGAGTAGTATACCATGAATGTAAGCATTTTTGTGCTCATTCATGGCCACAACACGATTTGTTTGAAATATTTTGCTCTCATGTTTAAGTTTTGTTGAAATTACATTGATGGCACCATGTATCCAATGTCAGTTTCTGGATCATCACACACTGGTGTGAGTAGTTTAAATTGTCAGCAGCAGTCTGTGTTTTTGTTCGTGCCAACGATCCTCCACCAAAACATGTCAAGTGATTGTGGGATCACCTTAAGTACATTTAATGTACTGTCAAGTGGAATAATGTGTAGTCCCCTTGAGAATACTGGAGCTTTTTTTCTCTCTGCCATTTTATCTCAGATTTCAAACAATCAATAAGGCTTTCCAGCTGCAACATATACAGTAGTGACTAGTAAATTTAGTAAATACTATCAGACATATTGCAAAATAAGCAGTTATTTTAATACTGCCTTTCCCATATTTTTCACCTGCACTTAATTATTGGTTTATCTGGTTAAAAACTCTCTCCTGCTTGTCAAATAACTTTTTGTATTGCGTTTGATCCCTGCAAGTCCTGCATCTTCAGCGATTACACTGACATATTGGCAGGGTACAACTTGCATAACATTAAAATCTATTTTCAAAATGACAGTAAGCATGATTTTTTTTCTTATTGCATTTGCGTAAATCATTGCAAGCTTCAAACACTGACAAACTGGCGCCTCATATTGCCATGAAAAATTCTGATTAATGACGCGCCAATTTATCACTGTAATGAAGCATTGCACGTCTATCTCCCAAACTAACACTGGCCTATCTCCTCAGCTCATCAATCAATGGCACACTAAGTGAATGACTCTTAATTGTCCAGGCACAATGAAAGGCCAGCCAAACAGTGGGGCAGTGGTCCTTGCAGATGACATTAAGAGCCCTGCTATGGAAAAACTGGAGCTTGTGAGAAAGTGGAGCATCAACACATACAAAGTAATCTCATGTCCTCATTATTGTTATTTGTTACTCATTTACAAAGTATATTTATACATATACGTTTGTTATGACAACTATCCACTATAGTCACTTACTTTTACAGTGTTTCATGCAGTCATTTATCTTAAACAGCTTATCAAAGATTTTGGTCAGTGATAGACTAAATGACTGACAGAAATGGACTCATCTGTTTTCTCTTTTTCATCTTTGTTTCCATCTTTCTCTTAACCCTCCAACTGCTGTTGCTCTTGTTTTGCAGTCTGCAAAGTGTATACGTGTTTGAATATTATCACGTTTGCCCTCACCCACAGTGTACTAGACAGATTCTGTCAGAGAAGCTGGGTCGTGGCTCAAGAACTGTGGATCTAGAACTGGAGGCTCAAATCGAAGTACTTCGTGACAACAAGAGAAAGTACCAGAATGTGATTAAACTGGCACAGACACTCGCCAGTCAGTTGTCCCAGATAATGCAGACACAGAGACAGCTCGGTGATGCCTTTGCCGACCTCAGTCTGAAGTCACCAGAACTCCACGTGAGTCTGCATGTCTCTGTTCAATCAGCAATATAGCATTAGTAGTAGATGTAATGCCGTATTAATCCTTCTGTGACTTAGGAATACTATTTGCAGTGTACATTTTGTTTATTTTTTCATGCATATGACATTTGGTCATTTATCGATACCTTCAGGGGTTGCCAACCTCCAAGCTGTATTGCATCTTGCAACTTTTCTTCAGAAAATTGCATGAATCACCATCCTTGACCACTTACATTGCCAGACATATAGTAGGTGATGAATAACAAGCAATAAATGCCGAGATAAATTAAACTGACATATGACAGTAGATAGCATAAACTCCTTCCTGAATATTGCATGTAAAATCAAGAATAATGAGACAAGAACCGATACCATGGCCCCCAAACCACAGGGGAGCTGAAATTAAATTGCCATGAACATTTCCACTTTCTCAGGAATCTTTTATTGTCATTAAAAGCAATGGCACATGCAATCAAGGTGCTGAAATCCGGTGCAAAATGAATAGAAATGAGAAAAAAAAGAAAATCTATATACAGAAAAAATATATACAGTCAATATATACACTATAAATACCATTTACCCAGCTGCTGGGTAAATGCTGCTCCTAAGTCTGGTTGTCCTTGTTTTTACTGCCCTAAAAGTTCTGCCTGAGGGCAGACATTCGAATAGTCTGTGAGCCGGGTGTGAAGGTTCCTGGAGGTTCCTGTTTGCTTCTCTCCTGTAGTGGGAACTATATAGTTCTTGCAGTGAGAGGGCTGCCATTAATTCTCAGGGAGGTCTGGTTGGCTCTCTGGAGTTCCTTCCTCTGCGCTACTGTGCTGTTGGATAACCATGCACAGAGACAGTCGGTGAGGATGCTCTCTACCGAACAGTCGTAGAAGGACATCAGAATTTTCTCAGAGATGTCGTATTCCCTGAGAACCCTCAGGAAATAGTCTCCTCTGAGCCCTCCTCACCAGTCCAGAAGTGTGAGGTCCCGAGATCTGATCCTCCATGATGTTGAGTCCCAAGAATCAGAAAGCAGAGACCCTCTCCACACAGTTCCCATCAATTTGAAGAGGCATGATGTTGTGAGTCTTCCTCCTGAAATCAGCAGCGAGCTTCTTGGTCTTGTCCATGTTTAGGAGCATGTTATCGTTGCGGCACCACTCTGACAGCCGCTCCAGTTCATCCCTGTAGGCTGACTCGTCATCTCGAGTGATGAGCCACACTGCTGTGGCGTCGTCAGCAAAGTTGATGATGGTGTTACTGTGATGCGTGGAGGTGCAGTATTGAGTGTAGAGGGTGTAGAGTAGGGGACTCAGAACACAGCCCTGAGGTAAGCCTGTGATGAGGCTGATGGCTGTGGAGAGGTACTGGCCTTCTCAGACCAAAATCCTCAATCCAGAAGCAGATGGAGTATGGAAGACCTACATCCAACAGTTTGGACACCAGTATGTGTGGGAGGATGGTGTTAAAGGCAGAGCTTAAGTCTATAAAGAGCAGTTGTGCTTAGCTCCCCAGCTCCAGATGAAGCTCCAGATAAAAAAGAACAGCATGTAGAACCGTTGCCACTGTGTGAAACCAGTGAAAGTAAAAATCGAAATCATATACACTGATATAGACAAGCCAGAAATTGCTTAATAATGCTGGACCAATGACAGATTCATTTTGAAAAGCAACAACAGGCACCCATGCCCTTACGGCCACAGTTCGGGTTGCTGCTTCGACAATGTAGGCAACATGGTCCACTCGGACTCTATGTTCCCAACCTCCCTCGGGATCTGGTTTAAGTTCTCCCCAAGGTGGGAGTTGAAGATCTGTCTGACGGAGGGCTCTGCCGGACGTTCTCAGCAGACCCTCACAATGCAGTTGTGCCTGCCTGGTCTGTCCAGCTTCCTCCCCCGCCAGAGGATCCAACTCGCCACCAGGTGTTGATCAGTTGACAGCTCAGCCCCTCTCTTCACCCGAGTGTCAGTGCCTCTCTTCACCCGAGACATGCAGCCGGAGGTCAGATAATACAATTACACAATCGATCATCAACCTCTGGCCTAGGGTGTCCTGGTGCACAGATGGACACACTTATAAGTCTGATGTTTTGTTGTTGGACTTAAAAGTCAGCTTTAAAAAAACATCGCTCAGACTCAAATCAGGGAGGCCGTTCCCCCCATTCACGCCCTTCCAGGCACTGTTGTCATTGCCCACGTGGGCATTGAAGTCCCCCAGTATAACAATGGAGTCTCCAGATGGGGTATGATCTAGTACCCCTCCGAGGACATCCAGGAAGGCTGGGTACTCTGCACTGCTCTGTGGCCCATACACTATGCCGAAACAATACTGAGAGACCTGTCCCCTGCTCGAAAGCGCAGGAACGCAACCCTCTCGAAAACTCAAACACATGACAGCTGAGGCCCACTCACTAAGCCCACTCCAGCTCGCCATCCCTCCCCATGGGCAACTCCAGAGTAGAAGAGAGTCCAGCCTCCCAAGAAGTTGGGATTCAGAGCCCAGGCCGTGCGTAGAGGTGAGCCCAACTATCTCTAGTCGGAAATGCTCCCACACCAGCTCGGGCTCCCTCCGCCCGGCCCCAAGCAAGATGAAATTTCATGTCCCAAAAGGTAGATGATTAATCCAGGGAGTAGGTCGCCGAGGGCCCCCCTGTTGACCGCTATCCAGGCTACATGGACCGACCCCTTATGGCCCCACCTGTGGGCCCACGTTGTCCCTTTGGGCTCAGCCCGGCAGAGCCCCATGGGCGGAGACTCAGCCACCAGGCACTCGCTGTCAATCCCTAACCCCAGGCCTAGCTCCAGGGTGGGGCCCCAGTGACGCCAATCTGGGCGACATGCGCTTCCTCTGCTTTTTCTTCTTCATATGGGGTCCAGAGATGTTCTTAGTCTGACCTGTCACCTGAGACCTTTTTGCTTCGGGGTGACTGCTCAGGGTATTGTTATTGTATTAGATAAGGGATTACTGTATTAGGGATGGAGCTCTGCAGTGCCATTAGTGGCCTGTATCTGCACTGTTTCTCCTTGATGACAGCTTTGCCATCATTCTCTCCCCCACCATTGCCTTTGTGTTGTGGGATGTACAAGAACAAAGCTGGCCTTCTTTGTCTGTTCAGGAATCATGAATCATTTATTGTTGTTACAGCAACTGAATTGTGTAACGAAACTAAGGTGCCTTCACAGATTTGGAGGAGCTTAATCTGGGCCCAAGAGATACCATAAAGATAGAGCAGTCCCAGTCAGTCACTCATTCCAGGTCTTGTCGTAGAAAGTTGTTTGTAAGACATAGACCTGATACGTAATTACTAGATTATGTTGTAAAGAATTAATATTTTGATTTTGGTCAGAATCACAGAATACCACTGTGCTCATTGTGTATATGTGGTGATGCGATGCGATGTGATTTGATTCCGCTTCTCAGGAGGAGTTCAATTACAATGCTGATACTCAAAAACTCTTGTCCAAAAATGGAGAGACGCTGCTGGGTGCCATTAACTTCTTCATCTCTAGTGTGAATACGCTGGTGGACAAAACGATTGAAGATACCTTAATCAACATTAAACAATATGAATCTGCCAGGTAATAAACACATTTTCAGTTTAATAAACACAAAGATCTTTTTTCTCAACATGGATTTGTATGCAATGTGTAGACATGTGTGTCCTACAAAAACAATGTTTCTGAACATCTGAATGAATTAACAATAGCAAACGTGGGTTGTCGCCATTACAAACCACAACACCTATCAACGTCTTATATTTCTCACATCATGAAATATTTTTTATCTTATGACGACTAAATGTCCTTTACCATGTACAAATGTGTGATGCATAAAGTTATTATATCTGGTAATTTTTTTTTTTTTCTTAATATTTTCCAAAGGGTGGAGTACGATGCCTACCGCACAGATTTGGAGGAGCTTAATCTGGGCCCAAGAGATACCATAACTCTGCCCAAGATAGAGCAGACCCAGCAGCAATTCCAAATTCACCGTGAGAAGTTTGAGAAATTACGTAATGACGTATCTGTCAAGCTCAAGTTCCTGGAGGAGAACAAGGTCAGCTAAAGGGTTGATCTGCTCTGCCATGTCATGTGCATTACCTTTGCCAGTATGTTGGCTATTAGTTGAATGTACTAATGACCTCTCCTTTCCCTGGTTTTCTCAAACAGGTGAAGGTATTGCATAATCAGCTCATTCTGTTTCACAATGCCATAGCTGCATATTATGCGGGAAATCAGCAGCAGCTGGAACAAACACTCAAGCAGTTTCACATCAAATTGAAAATGCCAGGTGGTGGTACACCATCTTGGCTGGAAGAGCACTAATCCTTTGTTGCTTTTGTTGGCCGGTCTGGCTGAACATCATTGGAAACTACAGACCCCTCTGTCTTTAATGAACTCTATTTGCCTCTCACATTTTTAACTTTTTAAGAAATTCATAAAATGAGAGTCATGCCCTAATTCCTTTTTACCTTGTTTTCTGCCTCTTTTTTAATATGATGTCATACGCAGTCGTGATTTCTTTCTTCATTCATTTTATTGCTTTCAAATCACAGAAAATGCATATATGCACTGTTAAACAACTTGTTGAATAGCTCTTGCTGCAGCAGCTTCGCCTGGAAATGGTAAATGGCCTTATTCTAGTGCATGAATATTGTATCTCATTAAATGAGCGCCATTACATTTACAAAAATGTTCTATTGCTCAGTCTACTTGGCTGTGAACCTGGTCAGCCTTGAAACAATGATGCAAGTTGGTCATTATTTATGAGAGCCCACTTATGAAATACTGACATATGTTGATAGTTATTTCAAATGAGTGGCCATGACATTAAGCTTTAATTAAGCATTGTTCTTCTTTTCATTGATATCCTCCCTTCTCTTTTTAAAGTCCATATGTATATAAAGTACATGGTATATGGCCTATAGTTGAGCGCTTTTAAATCACACTTTTCAGTGAAAATTAATGTCCTGCCTTATTCAACAAAAACGTGCCTTGGTGTATTCAGTTGTCAGTTACTTTGTTCTGTGATACCTGAATATTTTTCAAGAAAGCTCATTTCCATGGCGAGCTGTCAAAGGCAAATAGACCAAATGTCTCTTAAGTGTATGAAGTAAATTCTGAAACACTGTACATTGCACAGAATAAAACCACTCCATTAGCTTCTAAATATCCAAACCTCTCTAAATATGGGCAATTCTCATCAATATGTTGATGTAGCATATAATGTATACATTTGCAGGAATGCATTTAAGTTATAAATCTTGCAAGAACTGTATAATATGGTGTCCAAATGACAATCGACATTTTTTATAAATCTGACCAACCAGCACCATCTTGAGTGCTAACTAATTTTTCACTTAGTTTCATTGAATTAAAGTATATTTTTCAAAGCGACTTTGCACTGCTACTGATCACCACCTGGTTTGTCCTGTTATGTACCATTTCTGTGACTCAATCTCAGTGTATTTTGTCTAACAATCGATCATATGAAATAGAGGATTCTATATTTGTTATTGCCTCCATGGTACCTCAGCTATCTTAAGTGTTTAAACAACACTGATGTAGTTTTGGTTTTCCAAAACATGTAATCGGATGTGCTAGCACTGTTATTTGCTAGTGGATCAATACATTGATACAACGGAGCATTGTTGGATTATGAATTCAAAAAATTCAGAATATTGTGTAACTTCTTTGGGGAAATAAAAGTTACCTTTCCTCCATGTCATGTGTTGGTGGTGTTTTCAGTAGGCATCACAGAGTTAACAGTTGTTTCACCATCTGGAAGGGGGTGCGAAGCTTTCGGCTTACCTCTGCCATGAAGCTTACAAAGTTGACAGCATATTATCATCCATTCATCCATCCAAGCCGCTTACCCAGGGCCAGGTTGCAGGGGCAACAGTCTAAGAAGAGAAACCCAGACTGCAGAGTGTCAATCCAGCTAAAATGAAAATTAACTTTTCCAAAATGGGTCAAAGTTTTACTCAATAATGGCATTGTCTGTCATCTGCTTATGACATGTCTTGCATCCATAACCTTGCTCACACACAACCCCATTTCTTTTCTTAATGTTTGCAGCTTCTTTCCTAATATGACTCAAAGATGTACCAACTTCAAATAGCAGGGAAATTTGAGCGAATGCATCATAATGACTGATAAAATCGTTGTGGTCCACAATGGTAAGAAATTACTTTGGGCATTCCAATTCTTCGCCAAACTGTGTAAAATGACCCCTTGTGCCACCAGAGGGGGCTTCCTGTAGCAACAGCGCCACCCGCCTTAAGACTCCCTGCTGCTTGGGCAGGAAATACTAAGTTATCGGGAAGTACTCAAGAGGAGCCGAAGTCGGGCTGTAAACATATTGTCAGCACATCCACCATGTCATGGAGTCCGGTCGGGGTCAAACATGCCGGGCAAAACATCTGTCCAAAATGTCATTAAGAGACTGTGTTCATCAGGCACAATTTTCTCTCTCTTGCAGTGCATAAACTACTGCAATACATATTGTATGACTGACGGCAAATGCGATTAGCTTTTTCAAGGTGTCATCTCAATAAAGTTATAGATAAAACGTAGTTATTGTTTATGTTTTTCAACGCGTGTAACAAAGTGGTCACGGCCCAATTAAAAACGTGCCTAAAAGCATACGAGGACCTATCGAGATGATGTTGGCCCTGTTTAAGAACAAGGGAATTTAAATGGGAAGTCTGACATTACCCTGGGCATCAGTGCAAGCGCAACGACCTTGAAGTGTGTTTCTCCGCTGCAGGTCCCACAGCTCAGACAGGGAGCGAGGAGAGGAGCGGGAGGAGGAGGGAGACCTCTGACGTCACCGGTAAATCAGATGAACTTGAGACTTGTGGAGGTGCTTGTCGTTGTCGCACGTAAGCCTCCATCAACCACTTCCTAGATACTTGAAGCTTGGCCATATGATTGCGCCAGTGGTCACAACTTGGCACGGGGCGGGGCCGAAGGGTGAAAGCTGAGCGCGTGCGTGATCCACCTGAACCAATCATACATCGGAGAGCGCGCGCGACCGTGAACCAGCTATTGCTGCTGCTGCTGATGCCGTTGCCGCTGACGCCGTGAATTCATCCAGCAGGAGGGAGGGCACTTTGCAATGCACTTGAAGCAAGCGACAAACCCGAAAAGACATACAAATTTCCTCTGAAAAGTAATTTCGCATTAACTCCAAACGCAGTCGGAGCGGATTACGTGTCCCGGCAAAATCGCCGCCACCCCCCTCGGTAAGTCATCGCCGGTCGTTTCATCCTGTGCGTCTGGCTGAATCATTCATGGAAGGAGGATGCAAAATGGTTCGTCTGAAGTATCAGGAAGAGTCATCCTCTGGCGTTTGCTGCTTCATAGTTTCATGAGACAGAGATGAGGTGGATAGCTGGTTCGTTGTTGGTGTGCTTTTTCACTATAGTAATAGCGTATACGGCGTCAAACGGATACTTTCCTGCAATGCAGTAAGGAATAACAATTACATAACAGAAAACAATTGGTGTAGTTTGGATTTCATTCCAAATGTTTTTCAATTTAGATAGTAGTTGGGTGATTGACAGTTTGCTTTTTACTCCCGGGCCAATTATTATGATTTTGGTTCGGACACTTCATCGATCATTTTGTAGTGTATATTCACAATTATTTGTTTATTTACTGCCACTGTCGTTAGTTCATGTACAATTCTCTATCTCGATCTACTTGCTCACTTATATTCCTGCACAGATCGTATTATTCAAAACATTATTTGCGGCAGTGGGAGAAATGAAAATGCGAACTGAGAAGCTTTTTTGGCACTTGCTACTCTTAACACAGGTCATCCAAAGGTGTCACTGTTGGGTTTGGGATGTGAATACTTCATACATACATTTCATACCTTAATGTGTTGCAATGGTTTGTACATTTTTAGCTTTACAACTCAAACCCTGTCAACTTAATTCGGAACTCCCAAGCCCTGGCTTTTGTAGACTTTTTCACATGCTTTGTTCAATAAGAGGACAATCCATTCAAGTGTTGGGAACAATACCCATGTGAAAAGGAGTTTCTTCTTGGGTCAAGTAAAGGGGGAGGGCAGAATTACCCTGGTTGCTGTGGAGGCTGACTCTAACATGTAAAACTGAACTCTGTCGTCATTCCCAGGCAAGAGACATTTCCGGATTTGATTTATTAAGGTGGGAGTTAGGATTGTCTGAGCAGTTGTACATAATTCGAGTCAACTGTGTTGTTGTTTATGGTGTAGAAATATTTTAATTATTTTTGAATTCTAATTTATTTCACAACAAATGAGTTCAGAAGAATCAACACATTTTCAAAAGCAAAGTTCTGAAGCCATAACCCACACTTGCTACATCACACCCATAAGACCCACATTGACCCGCTGTTTAAACAGTCCAGCAAAGCCATCAACACCATTAAAATATCAACAAAAAGCAGTTTATTTGTTTATTTGTTCAGTTTCTGAGTTTGTTTCCAATGGGTAAAATATTAAAAAAGCCAGCCTGTAGCCAACATGCAGGTAGAGACTGAGTGCAAGAGGCAAAGCAGGATTAAAACAATGCAATATTACAGGCTGTCTTTTTAAGTGTTGTTTTGGGGATTTATGAACATTGCTTGTTGGCAACTGTGTTTTGTTTAAGACTCTGCAACATGATCTGTGCGTGTACGGTTCCAGTAATTGGTGTTTCTCAGGTATTAAAGTGTATTCTAATGAAGCCTTCTGAGTGTCTACGCTCTAGGGCATACACTTTTCCCCACTGCCATGTAAACATGTTTGCATTCCCTACATGTCGCTATGGTTACTCAAACACCTGCTGTAATTGCTTCTTACTCACCTTTATAATGATCCCATCACCTTCTCCACAGACTGGATTTGTTTTTCACATTATTGGCTTGAGCTATAACTGATAAACCAGGTTTTTGCTTGATCATTTGCAGCAAACCGCATGTCATAGTTTATCTGTAAGATTGTATGACTAAGCGTCCCTCAAAAGTTCTAGCTGCAAGTCTGAAATGTAACACCTAACAAAAGGACTATGATTTGCCTAAGGCTGATTTTGACACCAGGCTCAGATTCTTGTAGTCAAACACTGGATCCTATTGCCAGAGGTACTGCCAGGCGCAATGGTCGGCTACAGAGGAGTCACTGATCACCAGCAAACAAAAGAACAAACAGGGGGAAATTCAAAGGTGCGTTTTATCCAGAGTTTTGCTGAGGGTGTCTATGTCATGGCTAATTAATTCTCTTTATTACCTTGGCTGAGTGGGTTTTCTTTCACCCGTTTTAAAAGCTGCTCTAATATTATAGTCACTTGAAGCAGGGTACACATGGTTTCATTGAATTTGTTATTGTTCTTATGTATGTTGTTGCTGAACATTGTTTTAATGTATTTACACATAACAAGCTTGTCAGGAAGGAAATCACAAATTCAGTCAATACTATCCAGTATAGTTTCCAAAAACTTTACCTGCTGTTGCCAAGCTTGCAATGTCATCTTATTTTATTGTAGTGGATTAGACAAGAGTAGGAGGATGGACGAAAGTAATAATTCTTGCTTCATTATTTCACCCAGAAGGAAATCGTCTGTTGTCCGCTATTCAATATGAGAAGTTCTTTTCGCACAGCATTGATGTCCAAACTTATCGATAAATATGATTATAACAGTATAATCTAAGCAAATTAAACTATAAATTTTTTGCATTCTCTGGTCAAAAGGTTCTAATGAACTTCCTCTTCCAATAGCTACCTCTCAGCATAAACTATTACAAGTGTATTACCACGTTCATCTTAATCACTTCTCAAGAGGATAGTCACTGAACTTTGAATGAGATTTGTGGTGGTTTTAACCTTGGTTTTGCCATTAGATGAAAGTGTAGTTCTGGTTGATAAGCACATGCAGCTGGTGAGGCAGTTATCCATATTAGTCCAAGTTGAGCCTGGTGTAGTCAGTGTTAACAGACAATGACAGGACAGGGTCTTCAGGCCTGCCAACCCTAGTCTTACTCGTCTCAAAGCAAGATTGTTATTAACAGATTTAACCTGACCTTGTGTTTTCTTTTGTTTACATAATTGTTGCCTCTTTGTTTACATAAGCGTTGCCTCTCTGCCAGTTTTTAAAATGTAAATGTTTAAGTATTTGAACGTCTTAGATTTACATCGGTGATCGCAATCGTAATTATGTTTTTTGGTGGAAGCATCAAAGGCGACTCCGACTAATTTTAACAATAGGCCTAGTTTCCATCACCTCGAAGAACATTATCTAAAAAAATCTGTCAGTTCTGAAGTGAATTCAGTCAGCTCTGAAATTTTGACGCTATTTTGTAAGCTACATACGCTGCCATTTATTGTTTATGTCCCAGTGCATTCTGGCTAATGACATGAAGAGGTGTCATTAGTGTTGGCTGCATCTGCTCTTTTCATCATGCTAAGTAGTAAAGAAATTGAATAATTAAATGCTTGAATAAATAAACTGTAGCTGAACATTTCTGAAAAAAATGTGAGGTAGAAGTAGTAGGAATAGTCGCCTATTTGATGGTAGTACGTCAAGCAACCAAAAAGCATTGAAATGGTCAATGGCATATACTTTTTGGCCAAAAGGAGCAAACGTGGAGCAAAAAGAAACAAGATAAAAAAATTGAGGGGGAAAAAAGACAATTCAAATGTCCCTACTTCATTGGCTGATTCTAAAGAACATCCCCATGCATCCGAAAATCTCAGAGTAATCAATATTTGAGAAGAAAGTCCCAGTGAAGTCCCAGTGATGAACAGTGAAGAAAGTGGAAATTGCAAGCCCAATCAGTGTAAAGCTGCTTTATTCATCCAATTTTAAGGGATAAGAATAGGAAAAGTTTGAGTCTCGATGCAACAGAATATAAGCAGGTACAATAAAGGCAATCTTTGCACATCAAGAAAAATCCATAAAGATAGATGAATTCAACTTGAGTCATTTTAAAGTAATGTGAAGTTTTCAAGCTTCACTGACAATTAATTTTATGGCAAAGATAACATATTAGAGGAATGAAGTCTAACTAGCCCGAGTTTCCTGATAGACACTGAGGCAGAATGTATATTTATTAGGGATGTCCGATATTGGCTTTTTTGCCGATATCCGATATGCCGATACTGTCCAACTCTCAATTTGCCGATACTGATAACAGCCGATACCGATATGTGTGCCGGTAAACGCTTCAGGAGCGCATAGGCACTATTTCGGTGTAACGCAAGCATTATTTTATTTTTATTGGTTTTTGTTTTATCGGTTTTAAAGCAAAAAAATCTGATACCGATATTACATTTTTATGCTAATATCGGGCCGATAGAGGGATTTTGACCCACAAGCAATTCCAAAGTCAATATCAGACATCCCTAGTTGCCACCCATATTTTACATTTAGAGATGTCCGATAATATCGGCCCACCGATATTATTGGCCCGATATTAGCATAAAAATGGAATATCAGTATTGGATTTTTGCTTTAAAACCGATAAAATAAAAACTGATAAGAATGAAATAATGCTTGCGTTACACCGAAATAGTGCCTATGCGCTCCTAACGCGTTTACCGGCGCACATATCGGTATCGGCTGTTATCGGTATTGGTGAATTGAGAGTTGGACAATATCGGCATATCGGATATCAGCAAAAAAAGCCAATATCGGACATCCCTATTTACATTAAGTCATTCCATGTTCTCTTAGCTACAATGGAACCTGTCGCATATTCCCTCTGTTGATGGGGTGGGAGGCACATTTGTCGCACCAGCAGTTTGTGCTCTCTGTGTGTGCATGGGTGCAAAGAAAAAGGAACTAGCTTGTAAACTTGTTGATTGATTGTTAACTGATGTTTATCGGTTTATTATGCAATTGTAATATTTTTAAGTTGAATAAGGAGTAAACAGTCTTAATGAAAAGTCGCATTTCACATTTAATCACATTAATACATCCTTTGTAAATACCATTTACATCTTGCCCCTTGAGGGTATACACTATGCCAGGGGTCACCAACCTTGTTGAGACAGAGGGATACTTCATGTGTACTGAGTCATACGAAGGGCTACTAGTTTAATGCATTCTTCTGAAATAACTTGTGTTTGCTCAGTTTGCCTCTAATTGTACATTAATAATGATTATTGACCCATCTATGTGAACTCACCGATAATGCTAATGATTCCTCACAATATTTATCAACAATGACAACAAGGTGGGAAACAGGTAAATATTCAGCTCTCGCTTTCTAATAATCTCAGCAACTGTCAAATTTTCAGATGATCACTTGCTTACTCCATTTAATAGGAAAAATGTCTAATTTCCAATAGCTATTGTACTGACAAACCTTAACAATTCATGAACTATTTTGCACCATGTTTCAAAAAGATATCGATTATGTAATGCTAATGAAAAACTTACAACTTAGATATTTTGAATAAACCTTGCCACATTTTGGACAAATGACCAAATCTGCAGCATTTTCAGATAAAATCCAGATAAAAACCAACAGCTGCGCTTTACTACTGCTCTTTATGGACTTGTCGCACTGGATGCTAAACCACCTGCACCTCGCCAGGTCCAGCTGATCAGTCAAGTTACCCAAGATTTGATCGATTTTTGTCGTTTTGAATTACAGTGTTGGCAATTATGATCATTGCAAAGTGCTGCATACTCAGCCATCAACCCTGTCCCACAGGTATTGAGTCTAAAAGTAATACTCACATTCTTGCTGACTCTAACAACCATTGTATGCTATTGTTGGAATCTGCATGCACATCAAACTGTTGACGTGTGTTTTTTCTAACTCCTACATCTGTCCCACAACAAGTTACCCTGACCCCAATAAGTGATAGTAACTGCCGGCTTGTTTTTGTAGAGATTCATTCACTCAAGCTGCTTAAGGCGTACAATTACATTTAATGCACCTTGGTTCCATTTGCCTCTCCCAAACGTTTTATTACTCATGCCAAGTGTTGGTGAACTCCAAATCACAGTTTAATAAGGAAAGATCATGCAACAATGTTGCTGATAAGGGCTGAAAGTTTTGAAGGGAAGGAAAATCATTTAATTGAAATGCAGACATAAACACGCCACAGATTTTTATTCACTAGTCAAATATCAGATTCCAGATGTCGCCACAAATACCTAGATAAATGCAATATTGAGTGTCTATCTCAGACATGACAATGCAATCCCATCACATCACGTCGTGTTTCATTAGCAGAAACCAGGGAGAGATCAAGGAGGCTGATGCGACGGGAAAAAAAGACTGACACTACAGTGACATCTCACCTCGTTGCAGGCAAAACCTCTGTTCACTAACAAGAGTTCCTATGGTTATGATTAAGAAGTAGACTTTGACCAAATTCTTTGTGAGCGCACCCCTTTGCCCCTGTGGTGTGAGTGAAAGGCCTCAGCTCAGTGGGGCCTCACTGACCTTCAGGAAATTGAAGGGGCGTTCACAACAGGGGATTACAGATTTCAGAGGAGGGGATTTTATATATATATATATGTGTGTGTGTGTGTGTGTGTGTGTGTGTGTGTGTGTGTGTATATATACAGTATATATATACATATACATACATACATACATACATACATACATACATACATACATACATACATACATACATACATACATACATACATATATATACATATATATATATATATATATATATATATATATATATATATATATATATATACATACATACACAGTGATTCCTCAGGATACGAAATTAATTCGTTCCAGAGTAGCCTTTGTAAAATGATTCTTTTGTATTTTCAGTCAAGTTTTATATGTAAAATAGCTAATTCGTG
>OMPJ01039302.1:0-38337 GCA_900312935.1 Carapus acus | reverse complement strand
TGCATGGTATGGATATGAAGATGTGTCACCTTGGTCGAGGGGTTTTGAACAGAGGGAAGTCATGACAGATGAAGCAGCTGTTCTGCAGCAAGAAGATGATCACCGAGGCATGAAGTGTTAGTGAAATGCTCTCGACTACTGAGAACCTTCTCACTGATAAACAAACTCTTTTTCTTGTTCCTTCTTTTTTGTCAGCTGCTCCCGTTCCAATAGCTGAGACCAAACCTGGCTTTAACAAAGCAGAGCGTCCCTCTGGATTCCAACATGCTAGTTTGCTGTCGGCCAAGAGTCATGTCAGAGTTACCAGTATAAAACAAAAAAAAAAGTATCTAAGAGTGATCATAAATTGATGTTGGATATTACATCTTTTTAGACAAACTGTTGGAGCTGTTGGCGATGATGTTATTACATATTCAAGATTTGTGCAACTGCACAATTGTCCTGGGTATTGTCCAGGGTTAGGTTGAAACAGTTGAATAACAAAGCTAATTCTAAGAGCAGAACACATGCAAATTGAAAGCACTCAGCTTCAAGCATGAATTGATTTTTTTGTTATTTTTATTCATACATGTATGACATTTTAAGTCATTGACCACCTCTGAGCATGCAGACGTCTCAATAACACAACAGCATTGATAACTGCAAAATTGCAATAATAATCACAGTCTTACCATGGAAGTGACATTTTCCTGAAATTAGACAGCTCTGTTATCCGCCCAACACTTCTAAAATTCATTATATTGCAAAGACAACAGCCCTGACAGCTGTGAGGAGCCCAGAGGTTCCAGCTTTCGAAGGGATGGCAAGATATTTTCCCAGGCCGATGGACAAAATGACATTCAGGCAGCTTTCACATGAGTACCACCTGGTTCAGCTTGATTCCACTCCAATTCATTTGACCTCAAATGTTTAGTCAGTGTCGCACGGTATGAAACCCGGTTTCAAACACAGGTGTGTGCCAAAATCCATGGCGCAGCCTGAATAAGAACAAGTTTTCTATCCGGATTCAATGCCAAATGAAACTCCAAAGCGATGAGAACGAAATGCAGAGATGAAATGATTGTGTGTCTGCAAGTCTAACACCTCCCTGTCATTCAAAGGAGAGAATTTGACAACCGAGCCACACCATACAAGCGTGTGCGTTACATTTCTTCTTTCAATCGGTTGAGTCTCTCATGTCTCCGTAAAAGCCTCCGACTTTGTCCCAGTGCGTTAAGAGCACAACTGCATTGTTATAGAAATCAGTCCATGTACACTGGATTAGAGTGAGATTACCCTAGCAACGTGATGTATTTGGGAGGATATCTTTTTACATTTCAATTGCATCGCTACCCAAAGTAACACTGGAGAAGAGTCCATATTCTCCCCCATTGTAAAAAGTGACAAAATAGCAAAGCGTGAAATCACCTGCGAGAAGGCTGATCTGGGTAAATATTACACGTCGGAATAATTTGTTGTGGCCTGTTCTTTGAAATGAGACACGAAGCCAGACTAATTTGCAATTGGTGGGCCAGGTGAGGTCGTGCTCAGTCATGCTGCAACGCTCACACATGTCACTCCAAACACACATCCAGCCCTCGCCATCGATGTGATTTCTGTTTAAGCCGAGCTCCCATGCTTCAATGCTCAGCCTTCTGCTCGCGTATTGTAGAATTTCTCCTCCACCCTCTGCCCCCGCGAATGCTCCCCACCCTCTTAAAGCATCTTATTCCAGGCTTCCGTCGGGAGCTTTTGTTATGATCACTTTCCTGGCTCACTGTTGATCTGTGAGTAAATTCTCAATTGACATAAGAGCCGAGACGCAGAGTATGAGATATTTAAGTATACTAGATGCCTGGCTGACAGGACAATCATTCTTGAAAATTGCTCAGTTTCAATGAAAGTACGTATTATGCTAATATTCTTGTATACTTCTATTCATGGATGGAGGATATGAACCTGTGTTTATTTTTCCACGATTGCACCCGTCTTTAGTGAAGCCTGGTTTATCATAGGTATGACAGATGACTTTACTTTGCCTCTACACATTTAATGAAAGATTCATGTGAGGATCGTAATCTGTGGGTTTGCCTGATAAACACTTCGATTAGTAGACTGAGACTTGTAAACATAGGAGTAAGGTTTTATTTCAGCCTATGTTTACTGTATCAATCTCTCTCTGTTTCTCTCCCCCTCTCTCTCCCTCTCCCTCTCCAGCTCTCCCTCTCCCCGCGTGTTTACTACCAACACACAGAAGAGACTGATGAATATTGAATGAAAGTTACCTCTATGTAAATTCTACCCCAGATAATCAGTGTTTGCATAATCTAAGACAAATGATGCAGAAACTCTTGGGCAAACTATGACAATATTTCAGCAAAGTTTGGAGACGGAAAATCCATCACAAAATTAACGTATTCATTCACTCATTCACATTAGATATGGTAGATGAGTTTTACTTTTTTCAATTCAATTTCAGTTAAATTCAAAAATTTTCTTGAGGCGGTTTCTAGGAGGGAGCAGGCAGAGCTCCTCAAAATGTAAACATTCAAATTCTATAAAATTTACATACAGAGACCCAACATTTCCCCCATTAGCATGCACTTGGGAACTGTGGCAAGGAAAAACTTCCCTATAATGGGAAGAAACTGTGGTTAGACCCAGACTGCAGGCGGGCGGCCATCTGCCTTAACCAGTTGGGTTAAAAAGGAGTGAGAGAGAGAGACAGAGGCAGAGACGGGGATTAAGATGTTTGATAGATCGAATTACGCATGCATTAAGAATATGGAGATATGTCTAAATCTAAGCACACCATGTGGATCAGGCGCAGCAACTGGACATTTGGCGGTCCGTCATGAGTGGTCATGTTCCAGCTGCAGTCTGCAGGTTAGTAAGTCTCAAAGACTCCGGGGAAGATCCTTGAACCAATTCTAAGATTACCAAAAAGGAAAGCTTTTAATCCAGTCTTAAAAGTAGTGAGGGTGTCCACCCCCCAGTCTGAAACTAGATGATGGTTCCAGCCTGAAGGTTGAAGGCTCCACCCCCATTCTACTCCTACAAACTGTAGGAATCACAAGCAACCCTTCGATCTTGGATCGTAGAACTCTGGTTGGATGATAAGGCACCATCAAATCTTCAAGATGGTGCCTGATCATTAAGTGCGTTGTAGATGAGGAGAAAATTTTTGATTCTATTCTCGATTTTACTGGTAGCCAGTGCAAAGGAGCTAATGCTGGAAAAAACTGGTATCTTTACTCAGTTCTTGTCAATACACACACAGCAGCATTCTGAACCAGCTGAGGAAGCTTCTGTGTCTTCAGCCTGATTTCATTTTCATTTCAGTAATCCAGCCTGGACATCCAGCCAAGTTTTTCAGCACTTTTTAAGGATAGCATGTGCCTAATATTAGTAATATTTTGCAAGTGAAAGGAGGCAGTCCATTTCCATCCAAGGCATCAGGTATCGTCACTAACACTTGGATTTTATTGCAGCAATGCAAAATATGGACTTGATCTTGCACGTTAGTTCTTTTGTCCTCCAATGGTGCTGTCACTCTGCTCTTTTTCTCTGTCTGAACGGCCCCTTTTAAATCCACCATTACTCCCATTCCTCATCTGTAATTGGTTTCTATTTTCAGGCATTCACATCCTGCTCTTGCGCTCTTGCTCTTGCTCTTGCTCTTGCTCTCTCGCTCTCTCGCTCTCTTTCTCTCTCTCTCTTCCTCTCTTCCAGTCTCAGCCATACAGGGCTCACCATTGGTATTTGTTGGTTCCTCTATACCTATTCCCTCGTTTTTTCACATCTTTTGTTTTCATTAGCCGTGAAATCCTTCAGTCAACCTAACTGCCCCTCGGGAAAGATCAGTCATTAACGGGTCACAACAGACCCCGAAAGCCAGCAGGGTGTGTGACTCTTTGTATATCCCTTAACTTCGAAACAAAAGACAACGTGCGCTTTTTTTGTTGTAAAAGAATGCAGAGTTGGCAGCTGTGTAGGAGAGCCCTCAACATTTCAATCCAAATAAATCCTAGAACAAATTGTTTTTACATAGAGCAGACTGGGGGACTTTATTAGCACTGAGTTGCCTGCAATGCTTGGCCTCAGGTCAGTGTAGTTCAGACCAGATGGATTGATTTGTAATGACATCAGCTCTGATATATACATTAGCTCAAGAAATAATGAACCACCTCGGTCTTGTTCCATCAAACAGCAAAAGTTTATCCATTACTCACATTTACACTTCAGCGCAAGCACCAATGCTCTTATTGGCCACAGATCTTGACTGTGTCTTTTTTGCTGCTTTTGTTCATCCTTTTTTATTTTCACAAGAGCCATCTCACAAGTCTCAGAGGAACGTTCCATGTGTAAATACTCTCGCCGGAGCAACAATACATCAGGTGGGGGCAGGCGTGTGAAAGCCCCCTCACAATCGTCACATTGATGCAAGACCTTGCACCTTAGCAGGATTTGGGAGTCACTTTAAACAGTAATTTCCTCCCTGTAGCCATGTAAAAAAAAACAATGTTTGCTGGAGTCACTTCACAAACAACTTTGAGGGGTGAAATATCCTCTGTAATCTACGGATATCTATATCTATCCAATATGCATCTATAATCTCAATATCATGACTCAAAGAAAAATAACAACCTAGACCAATGGCACACAGTACTTCTACCATGCCTGAAGAGGGATAATATAAACATCCAATCCGCCATATGATATACAGTATGTCTGGAATAAATCACATTGTTGACACTGGTTAGTTTGCACATTCTCTCTGAAGTGTGTGAGAGCAAGTGCACTTGTGTGAGGTCATATGTAAAATAATTTTTGCGCAGCCCAGGTGAGGGTAGAGGACGGTGGATAAGGTCTTGTCTTAGCGCTCCCCTGCACAGTTTAAAGCATTGTTGATACTGAGGCCCACAGCTGACACAACCCCCGAGTCTTGGCAGTAAATCCTCCCGCAGAGCATTAGCTTCAGACAGGCCTGTTTAGCACGAGCTCACAGTCATCAGAGAGGGCAGTGATTGAGCGGCAGATAAAGGGAGAGGTGCTATTTAATGACTGTAAGAGAGGCCGGCTGTAATGAGAGAGCAGGCGGGGACAGTACAAGCTGCGACTGTTGACTGGTGTTTTGACTGTATCACGGGGTGATGAAAATATGAATGGATGAAGTGAAAAAGGTGAAGTGGCAGGGTACACCCACACAAAGGTAGAGGAGAGGAAACGCTGTGGACTTTCAATCATGGAGGAGAGGAAATAGTGGATTGGGAGGGAGAGTCACTAAACTGCCATTTGATTTCAGTTCATAGAGAATATTGGGTTTAAGAATTACAGATTGGCTAATAGGAGTGAGATGGATCCCAGGCAACCCAAGCAAGATTTTGCATTCTTGGCAACTGGGATATTTGCTCTAACAATCTCAACTGACAATCAAACAGTAAAACAAACACTTTCTGACAAGCACATCGAATTATGGAAGCAGAGACGTTGCCTGGACTGCAGGTCCCAACTGGGGATACAATATCTGAATCATAATTTGTCTAATCTGGTCTGGCTAAGGTTCTGTCTTGCTTGAGGTGTATTTTGTGTTTGTGCTTAATTAAAGCTGACTAATGACTGAGCCTCCTGATGAAACTTGGTAATTCATCATGCCAACAATCATACAATTTCCATAAATCACTGCTGTCCCCTGCATATGAATGGCACAGGCGACGCTTTTACCACAACCAAAGTGTAACTTTTAATGTGTGCTAGAAGTGTGCCAGCTACTTTTATGCGTATATTTATTTTATTCCTTACTTCAATATACTTTACACCCAGGCTATCATGTTAAACAGGATATGGAAATGTTATTTGATTTCAGTCGACGACATATTGAATAGATAATGCCCAGATTTGAATGAATACTGTATTTAAAAATTAAGTATTTTCTTGTGTATATCGCATTAATTAGTCAGCATGTCACTGCAGGGTTTAAACTAATAATTCTAAGTTTGGTTGTGAAAATAAGCCCATATTAGTCATATCTAACGGACACTTACTCATCCTCTTCTGTGGTGCTTAGCTTTGGGGACGCCTCTCTGTCTTCTGCCTCCACCTTGGAACACATTCCGTCCTCGGCTGTGGCGCGTCCGCGTCCTCTGGTCCGCCAGCAGAGCCTCCAGCAGCCGCTCACCCACCGGCCCCCACCGGGACCCAACGATCCCCCTGTTACTTCGCAGAGCCTGGGCCAACTCCACACCGGCCCTGGAGGCGGAGGCCACCGTGGAGGCCCGCGCGGAGTCCGGGGAAGCCCAGCTGGAGCTTCACGGCACAGGGCTGCGGCTGGAAGGTCAAGGTCAAACCCAGGCAGCTGGGACCACATGATGGAGCAGATCCGCAACAGAGGTCTAGATGTCAAGTCATTCCTGTGAGTGGGACGATTATCTTCAATTCACATTGATGCTGCTGAGCAGAATATAACACAAGGTTACAAAAAAAAAAAAAATGAAAATTGTCTATGTTTATTCAACTGAAGTAGGAGCATTTTGCACTGCTGAATCCAAAAATGACATACATTTCAAATTTGACCTGTCTCAACCAGGTCAGGATTCATGCTAATTTGATTCAGAAAATCCAATCCTCCTCCAAAACTGATCAAATTTTTGTGATAATATTGGTTGATTTTTGTTAATATTTTTCATCCATAAAAACTTTGAGGAGAAAAAGGTTGTTTTCTAACAGAACGTATTAATCAAATGGAGGACTCTTTGTCACTGATGCCAGGAAGTTCTCCAAAGGCATGTACTGGAATTTCATCGTAGTAAGCTACAGGATGACATGCTGATTCAAGATCAGGATACTTGAAGCTGCTTCGGTTGATTCTGCTCATCCTGGTGACATCAATAGCGCAGAAGTAGCAGTCAGTGACATGGTTTGTTGTCTCAACCATGGGAATTCCAAACTTCGAACATGTAGCAGAAAACGTCTGGCTAATTTTTGAAAGATCTTTAAGCCATTTTCATTCACATGTAACATAAAAAAGACTATCAATCAGAGGTTTGCACATGCAAAATTTTCAGAATTTGTTGGTTGCAAGAAATAGGAAATAATTTTGCATCATATGATGTGAAAGTATCCATACATGTAAACAAAAACGTCAAAATATGTTGTTTAGTTCAGAAAGTTGACCTGATTAAGCAAAACCAATGTCATTTTTGGTTTCAGCACATCACAATTATCCCTTATCAACTAAAAAAACTTAGACAATAAATTTGGTGTTGTCCAGTGTTATGAATGACTGTGAGCGGTGGCCTCTGATTTCATATTGAAAATGATAGATTGAATTCCTTCACTTATATGAAGGCATTACAGTTGAAATTACAGTTGTCATCTTTGTGGAAAAATTTTAGGATGCAGTCATTCAGAGCACAGTGGCTCAGATGACACAGCAATCGTATGGAAACCAGAGACTTTCAGGTTCTATGCCAGGCATGTCCAGCAGTCACGTCAAAGTGTCTGCTGGAGAAGAATAAGGCACAGGACCTCTAACTTGTATATCAAATGCAGAGGAAAAAAACAGTACAGCATCATCCTATTCAAACTGATACACAGAAGATACAGAGATTAGAATGAGAGTGAGGAGTAACGCACCGACATTCGCCAATCATGTCATATTTTGAAAAAATATGACTTGTTGCTCCCAAAAAACAGGGGTGGGCAAACTATTTGACCACCATTGGTTCTGAAATATGACAGAGAATGGGCCAGAAGCATTTGGATGGAGGGTTTTGACCAGATGTATATGCAAGTGTTGCGTGTAGTGTGCAAACCTCATAGCACAGTAAGTACATGCAAATAACATGTACAACACGATTTACTAATAGTGTGCACTGAGTATTGCGACTTTCAAATGTGCTAAATAGCTCTCATCCAGGTAGTATGTTTGTCTCAATGAGTATGCAACATGGGGCGTTTACACACTATTTGGTACAATACTGGTTAGAGAAAATGTGAACTGATTATAATAGCACACACAATGTGATTTATCAAACCTGGAGATTGGGTCTGTTGTCATACATTTCAATTGATGGTGCAAAGTTAAAGAAATCCACATTCATTGAAAAAAGATGAATGGAATCGCTTTCAACATTCAAAACATATTATTACCCGACAAATACTCCATCTCAATCATTTCTAATGTGTTAAACCTTGCAAAATCATGGACGGATTGTCCTGTCTGTGCGCTCTCCAAACTCGCCATGGACGCCCTCATCTTCATGCACAAACTGTACACGTGTACTGGAGTCGAGCCGTGGGACTTCAGTGAAAAAATATTATGTTGTCCCCCCTTTACTAAACACTCGGCAGTCACTGTCCACTTTCCTTTTCTCTGGTCTGCTCATTTTTACAGAGGGGCTCAAACGGAAAGGGGTTAATGAATGTGAAATAAAAAGCAACACACTTCACTCCAACAAAGGTCCAACAACGGCCGGTGCGCCATCTATTGGGAAATAGCGGGTATTGCAGGGAAAAGGGGAAATCAATGAGTTTTTTTTTTCAATTGGACAAGTTCGGCGGGCCGGATTAAAAAGTGTAACAGGCATTATACAGCCCACGGGCCGTAGTTTGCCCACGTTTGGTGTAGTTAATGCTGCAACTGCATCAGAAATGCAGTGGTTCATCACAGTAGTAAAAAATTTTAAGTTGAGCTTTGTGATATTCTTTCCCTCTGCATCATACATCAATTGTCTTGTCAAAAAATGTATAACATGAGCACTCTGAAAGACTCATCTTCCCTGCTCAATGAGATGTCAAAGCGGTGTGTTTGCTAGATAATAGTTAGCAGCGGCCTTGGTTCCGCATCCACCCACAGTGAGCTGCAGCAGTTGGGCTCAGCCACACTTTCGCCGCACATCGTGCTCGGAGGTGAATTCTGAAAAGCCTTTCAATCCTGTCTCACATTTGTTGTTTCCCTTTTCACTCTGTCAAGGATTCCCACCCTGCTGTTTACTGTGACTTGCCTGAGTTTATGAAATAATGCTGTGCTTTCTCCTGGGGTTACATAGAGACCAAGGTTGTGGATCATTGTGTCTTTATATATGCATTGGATGCAATTCGAGCTATTGTATGTTACACAGCATACACAGTGTTACACAACTAACACAACATTTATAAGATATCACCTACTTAGACTTGGGCTTTATTTCTCATTGCTGTGGAGGACAAATTCACAACGAGATTGCATATAGCCCTACCCAATGTACATGTCCAACATAAGAAACATAACACAAGAAAAACAAGAAGTATGAAAAGAGCAAAGGTTCTGGAGAACAAATGTCCGTTGGATGATGTTTATCTGGTATACATTGAATTTGGGACATTAGAACCTCTCAGGTTATTACACGTAGGAATAACATTGCACATGAGTGTATTGCACATATTTACAGTGAATTGCACAATAATATGGTGACATGGAGGGCAACAGTGTTATATTCAGTATTTCATGCTCTGTCGCTTTCGTATTTAAAGTTTGATATATAGATTCAGCAGTATGAATCATTGGTGATGACCAGACGTGGCTCTCAAAACAGGTCAAGACAACTGATCAATGTCGCTGATCATTCAGCTGAAACGAATGTAAAGCTCAGATTCATCAGGGTAGAAATGAGGAGCAATGTGTCCATTGTGGCCTACATAGGCTTAAACAGGACAAAATGTATTGTGGACTTTCTGTGTGTGTCCTTTATGAATCCCTGTTTTCTGCCTTCACAAGTCAAGACATCAGTTCAGGGGCTAGAAAAGAGAATTGCAAATATTTATTTTTGTAGAGGAGAAAAACAAAAGAGAGTCTGTTGCTACTGAAAAGATGCTACTGACCAATACTTTCTGAGTCAAAGAGCACTGGAGAGAAACGACTGTCTCTCTGTGTCTGAAATCTTGCCACAGACGTCTACCCATCTGCAGGAAGGATCTGACGCTCTTGTACATGGCAGGGAACCTTATCCGCAGTGAGAATGAGAGCATGGCTTGAATTCACACGCATTCAGCAGGACAGTTCGGAGCGCAAGAAATAATTGGAGATCCTGAATGAAGACTAGGGAAGACAGCAGAGCTGACCAGCTCACTGGCCAGGAGTCATCCTGCAGTTTGAAACTGAGAGCGACAACATATAAACAAACAAATTGCCTCTGAAACAAAAAAGGTCTCAGGTGACGGATCAGACTAAGAGCAGCTCCAGATTCTTATGACGACGAAAAATCAATCTGGAGTGGGCTTACTTACAGCGCCCTGCTCAGCCGTCACGTGGTGGAGTTTTTCTCTGTGAACAAGAGGGTTGCGTCCTTGTGCCTTCGGGCAGAGGAAAGGTCTCTGACTGTTATTTCAGCATATTGGCCAAAAAGCAGTGCGTAGTACTTAGCCCTCCTAGATGTCCTCGGGGGGGCACTATATCGTTCTACTGGGGTACTTCAACACCCTCGTGGGCAATGACAGTTGTGCTCGGAGGGGTGTGATCGGGAGGAACGGCCTGCCTGATCTGAACCTGAGCCCCCTACCAAGGGCTGTGCAGTCTTTGTACAACCAGACCAGGAGCTTGGTTCGCATTGCCAGCAGTAAGTCAGACCTGCTCCCAGTACATGTTGGCCTTTGGCAGGACTGCCCTTTATCACTGGCCCTCTCTAGGTGGGGGATTTCTATGTGTATCCAGTGGCTGGAGGGGGTCGGGTTGGGGGACCACAGGATCTCTTTGCTGCTTTTTGCAGATGATGTTGACCGGTTGGCGCTCTCAGACCAGGACCTCCAGCATGTGGGTGGTTTGTAGCAGGGTGTAAAATGACCAGGATAAGAATCAGCACCTCTAATTCTGAAGCCATGGTCATGGTCTCCTATGGTCATGAACTTTCGGTCATGACCGAAAGGACAAGATCACAGATACAAGCACCAGAGATGAGTTTCCTCAGTAGGGTGGCAGGGTCATCCTACTAGATTGGGTGAGGAGTTGTGTCACCTCGGAGGAGCTCAGAGTGGAGCCGCTGCACCTCTACATAGAGAGGAGCCAGGTGAGGTGGCTCGGGCATCTCTCCCGGATGCCTCCTGGACGCCTTTCCAAGGAGGTGTTTCGAGCACGTCCCACTGGGAGGAGACCCCTGGGAAGACCAAGGACACGCTGGAGGGACTATGTCTCCCGGCTGGCCTTGGAACGCCTTAGCATCCTCCCGGAGGAGCTGTCTAGGAGAGAGAATTCTGGGCTTCCCTTCTGAGACTGCTGCCCCTGCAACCCGGCCCTAGATAAGCGGAAGAAAAATGGATGGATGCTTCTGAAAAATGAAATCAGTGTGATATTCATGTGGAGACTGTGGAGGTATATAGACAGATACATGAGGGAACAAGCTTCGCTGTTTTTCTAAATCAGGATACAACTGAATATGTGTGTATTCATTTATTTGCCTTGCAATGTGTTTTTCCTCAAAGACGGATTTTTCGTCAATAATACTGATTGTAATTATATAACCTGGTCTTCTAGCTGAAAAACACACACACACACACACAACACACACACACACCATCAACCAATGCATACATCATCCTGATTATAGTATTAATGCTTAAAAAATTCTGCTGCATCTTAATCTGCGCCTAAATTAAAGTTTTAAAGTTCTTTGGCAATGTTGAACTTCCTTCAAAGTTCTTCAGAGTTCAATGTACACAAACCAAGCAGATGAGAATAGTGTTAAAATACTACAAATAGTAAAAGATACTATCAATAGTAATAATGTAAAGAGGTTACATGCCGGTTTCTGCAAATCTCAATTGATGTATGAATGAAAGTTTGACTGTTAAAGTGAATGATGACATTTAACATCCGACATGAAGCACCCGTCAAGCTTGGAAATTAAAATCAATCTTCAGTTAGATTGAGTGATATAGTGATATTAACATTAACAAAAGAAAATGTTTTATAGACGTGCATGTCATCGTCAGATGCTCTGGCACGGAAAAATTCTTAGAATGTAAATGCTCGAAATGTTGAAGTGTCTGCCTCTGTTGTGACACAACAGTTTATCCAGCAGCAGGACAAAGTGTCATGTGCCTGAAATGTTCCAAATATTCACATTAACACGCCAATGTCTATAGCAGAGAAGTATGATTTGGTGCGTCCATGAAAACCCCGTAGAAACGTAAAAGAAACGTTCACATCTGTAAATTCAGAGTAAAACGACAGCGCAGTGCCAGCAATGCTCCAGGTCCCCCATTAGTGAATGGGATTTAGGCTGTAGTGTCCTGGCTGATTGTTTGCCACACAGAGCATGTAGAGCTCACTCCTCCACTTCAGCTGAATGATAGATTGCAGATGTTGCGTTCTGCAAAGCAGCCTCTCGTAAACGGTAGCCTCTCCTGACCGTGCACACTCAAATGTGCGCACACTTTCCAGCCCCCCTTTACCACCACAGCGGTTGACAAACACACACAGACTCCTCCAGCTTCCAGCTTTTGCGTGCTTTCCCATTAACACTGTCCCTAGGCGGTGACCCCCTCACCCCTCCAACCTCCCCCCCACCTCAACCTATGAATCATCATTCTAATGAGGTTGGACGTTAGATGTTGCGATGTTCGGCCTTGTTTGTTGTGGCTGTCCTCGTGGATCTCTGCGGACCAAACATTTGTCAACCCCAGGGGGTAAATACATGGACAGCGAGTGGGAACGCCATTTCATGCGTTTGTGATCATTGGATTATGAACACCTAGGGGTAATATTCACCTAGCGCGTGTCTGCAGGTTTATCACCCAGTGTGGGAACTAAACCTCCCTGTTGACACTGACAATCGATAGGAGTGGTGTAGGCGGTAATGATTTTGGCACTCTCAGTTGGAGTGTGCACGTCGTGTCCAGCCCTCTATCCACATCCATTCAAGATATCGAAGGGGCTTGTGTTACTACCATAAATACCCCCCTCTGCCCTTCCCCTCCCTCCCTCTACTGATACTGTGTTCCTCATGGATTCCTCCCACAAGCTTTGAGGGGAGCCGCTACCAGAGGCAAAAGCTCAACCTACAAGATTGGCTTTGATTCACAGATGTCCGAGCAAATAAGATTGGAGTCAACATATAAACAGAAAGGTTTCCATAGCAAAAAGATAAGCGCGCTGCAGACCAATCTATGAAATGTGTGGAAAAAACGTTTTTGGAACTAATGAGTGTGATGCACAGGTAAATGGAAAAGCAGAAATCTAAATTTCAGAGGTGTTCACAAAATGGTGTATGCAAAGACCAACGCCAGATCCCTGGTCGATGAACTGAGGCTACAGTTGCATTCTGCTGCTTTCCCATTTATACCCTTTTAAATGCGACGAAACTCAGCACCATCGAAATTTCATTACACAATGTGAATTGTTGCAATGACCATAAAGATTCCTGACCTGTCCTGGATGAATGCATTTACAAACATATGAACCCTTCAGAGTAGTGGATTCACCATTTGATGATGGCAGCAGTTAACAGATTATGTTTAAAAGTAACATTACAGCGCAAATCAGTTGATGCAAATCACCATTTCATTATTTTCTCATTTTACATTTATTCTTTCCTTGATGACAAGTGAGGCAGGGCCTCTCCTGCCTCCCTTGACCGCACGTCACTGGATAAATGTAATTTTATTTTATCCTTCTAAAAATCCTCAGAGGTGCTACAGTGGTGGGAGAGGGAGTGGGAAGCAAACTGTGCCTCCTCCATGAAACACAATGTTGCTATGTGCCTGTTTTTCCCTTGCAGCTGTCAGAATTCCTAAAGGTGGGTGTAAACATGTAGGGGAGCTCTTGCTATTCTGTGCCAGACCACGCTCTGTGCGGGCTGCAAATTCTTCTTTGGCTGCTGAGCAAGAGGCAGCCTCAAGAATTGTCATGCAGCACAACTGTCCTGTTTGGCTAAATGGAAATCCCGTCTCCAAAGAGATTGGTTGGTTGTATGGCCTGTTCAGTGTTACCACGTTTAAATTGTCATTTTTGGATTGCAGCTCCTTCCTCTTTGTTCTGTTGGGCTAAACAATGATGGCAAGTAGGGATGTCCGATATTGTCTTTTTTGCCGATATCCGATATGCCGATATTGTCCAACTCTCAATTTACCGATATCGATAACAGCCGATACCGATATGTGTGCCGGTAAACGCTTCAGGAGCGCATAGGCACTATTTCGGTGTAAGCATTATCTTATTTTTATCGGTTTTTATTTTATCGGTTTTATAGCAAAAAAATCCAATACCGATATTATATTTTTATGCTAATATCAGGTCGATAATATCGGTGGGCCGATATTATCGGACATCTCTAATGGCAAGTGCAAAAAACAAAATTTGACAACCACAAAATGATTCCATCTCATTTCTTTTTTGCAAATTTCTCCTTCCATGTCAGCCATGATTAGCATTCGTTTGGACCTTTTGTCACTCTCTTGTAAAAAATAAACTGGTCTATTCATGGGATAGTTGTAACGGCTAGAAGCTGCACTGTAAAAAAACTGTTGATCATCTGTAACACAAAGTTGATATCCTGGAGGTTTAAGTCACCGAAGGAGAAGAAAAGAGCATCACAGAGAGTTTGATTAAATGTGATGAAGCATATAAGGAGCCAGAGTAGAATCACTGTCCTCAATGCCTTGCAGATATAAGTAAGATAGAGCAGTCAAAGCCCTGGGGAACAAGGTGTATGTGTGTGCGCGCGTGTGTGCGTGCGTGCATGCGTGCATGCGTGTTTGCGTGCGTACGTGTGTGTGTTTGTCTGTCTGTCTGTTTGTATGAGCTTGTTTGTGCAAACATGTTCACTCATGGATGACTACTATGATTTTTGTGATATATTCATCTGCTTGGCCCCTTGACTTTGCAGGGCAGAATACCCAAGGTATGTTGAGGAAAAAAACATTGTAGATTTTGTACTTGTAATTGCCCAGATTTTTTGCTCTTGTTTTTGCTCTATAATTTTATTTTTTCCTACTCTTTACTGTGTGTTTGCCACACATTCAGGAAAAAATATTTTTTTCTAGAAACGTACAGTTCCACATTGTTTTGACAATTATTGTTCACTGCAGCCATCTGTGGCTCAAATAACATGTTTGATTTGCTACGATTGTGTGTGTGTGTGTGTGTTTGTGTGTGTGTGTGTGTGTGTGTGTGTGTTTGTGTGTGAATATTTGCTGTACTCGCTAAACACATCACTGCTGAACCGATAGGCAACACTGCCCTTGTGGGATTCAGCATAGCAGCCACTCACTACTGATTTCATGGATGTTTACTGTTAACTGTTGAGTGTATATTGGCAATGGGCTGCACCCACGAACAGGTCATCGATTGAATGTGTGGAGGTGTTTCCGAATCACATGTCCTTGGACACAATATGTAGTACTTGCTCACACTTGTGCCCTGTAAACAGTAAACAGTAGCCGAACTGCGTGGTAAACTCATAAATTACAGGAAAACGATCATGTGCAACGAGACATTTGTAAAAGATGACCAGCTGCACTCTCTGCTCTTGCCTTTTTTATGTATTGCAAATCGTAAACCTGTTGCAAGTCAAATAATTTCCTGACCACTGCCTCTCTATCCCCTGTGTGGAATGAATGTCGTCCGTCTATGTGCTGCATGCATGCGTGTGTGCGTGTGTCTGTGTATCTGTGTGGTATCCAGGGAAGGGAAGATGGTTGTTTTGTCTCTAGCGATTGGACTCGCCGAACAAGATGACTTTGCCAACCTGCCCGACCTACAGGAAGTGCCAGCCAGCAAGGAAAATGACACTGGGTCAGAAAAGAGGTAAGGGGGAGGGGGAGAGGTGTGCTGGCGCGGTGTGTTGCGGAGAGATGGCTGTCTGGTTCAACACTCGTGATTTAGTCCTGTCCAAGCGAACATGTGCTCGTCTTCACGGTGATGGTTCATTTGGGACATTTGCAACTGCACTTGCGTGCTTTCTCAAGCAACCACAGGGACACTACTGTGAGCGATTGATCCGTTTATCAATACAGAAACAGGCCAAGCTCGTGTGCAGTGTAACTTATAGCATCTTATCCTGCATCTCATTCAACAACGAACCAACAAAATATCATTAGAATTTGTCCTTGATATGTGCACTACTCCTGTGCATCTTCATGAGGTGCACTGCCTTGTTATTTTACTGCAAAATGGAGTTTGGTATCCTGCTGGCCGGGTAACAAGTGTCATTTGAGCAAATTTCTGCTGTGAGAGTGAGAACGGAAGTGGGGGTTGGGGGGATTTGAGTTTGTGGAGTTCATTTGCCACGTTTGCGCACAGAATGCAGTTCCTACAGTTAATGATGGTATTCTTGACATTTCACTAAGAAGAAAGGTCACACATTGGTCAGGCATCATGACGAATTCTCTGCGCCAATAATTATGGTTTCCGTCTGTCTTTTCTGTGAGGAGCCAAACAGGACAAACAAGGAAGGGGAAACAACCACTTGGACGTGAACAAACAAACAACACAGACCACATTCAAATACAGAGTTTAAAGTATGGTAAATCAGAACAATGGAGTTTGATGTTCATCCTCTCCAAGAATTTTTTTTTACATGATATCCAGACATCCATCCTGCCTGGAGATGTATCGCAGTCTGTCCACCTGGCCCACGGTCTCCTCCTTCCCCTGTGTGTTTATGGGGGGTTGGCAATTCTGATCCATAGCTCTTCCAGATGACTGAGCCTCTCACCCAAGCCAAAAGGGATGTGCCAGCAGCATTCCCAAGGACAGTAATTCTAACTGAATAGACAAGGGATCTAATTCATGTCATCATGAGCCACAGTTGAGAGTAGGAACAGTACAAACAAAATGTGGAAACAATAGATCAAGATCATAATCTGTATTGTTCTTTATTATCAAGTTTAACCATTTGGTGCCATCCACCTCTGCAGCATTCTGAAGTAAATTCTCCATGGGAGACTGAGTAATGTGATGCCTCTCTAGTGGACAGACACCCGCGTCCTCTTGTTAGGCAAAGGAAACACTGACCCGGCTACTTGCACAGTCTGTGACATCAATGCATAGTTGAAGAAACCTTCAGCATCTACAGCCTTTGACATTTCTGAGCAGATCCACCAGACATAGCGCATCTTTACTGCCCAGCTTAGGTCCTCTGTCACCTTCACTGCACAACCTGATGTTTTCTCCCAAAGTCAACTGTCAGGAGCTGCCATGCAAACTCTCTTTTCAAGCTGTTCTCAGGAAACCCAACCACCAGTCACACAATTACAGGCCCACCATACCGGGATGGATCCTCGTGTGGGGTTAAGGCCATTTCCACGCAAAGTGGCTTTATAAATAATTATGTCATTCATTGGGCACAGGCTGTAATATAATTGACAATAACTAACTATCATAGAGGTACACAAACTTCTCTGCCACAATCAAGTGCCTCATGGAGGGAGGTAATATACTTACCACAATCAATAATATGAAGTAATCCTCATCATGAGGACAAAGGGCTTGAGACGCTCATAGATCAAGCCATTTGTTGCCATAAGCTCTTCCATCAGTTGAACTCTTTAATGTTCTGATGACGAAACACAGTCTGGCATCTACAGTGCACAGCTCAAAACTCGAAATGCTTGACAAATACTCACTGTGTGCTGAGACAACAGAATTTTTCTCTAACAGTTATGATGTAATGACACCTGATTGCGTACTGGGCCGATTTGTCTCAATGGAAAGTGACCTGAGTGACCTGGAGTTCGATTCATGAAATGAAAAAGCAAGCAGAATTGATCTGAAGTTCAAGAAACCTCTCGCATGGTTACTCATGGTTACCGGAAACCTGTGAGTGTTTGAACATACGTCATCTAAAACGATGTACGTTGCACAGCGAAATAAGTTCGTAGAAACCACAGCTGTTTTGTTGGTTTTAGGATAATGTCATCATGTCTCAAATAAGTGTAGAAATGTTGTTAAAACTAATTACTTTTCTTGTATTTTATTCACATTCAAGCTGGTCAATTTCTTACAACTCAAAGGCATGAGCCCAGATTTGCGAGCCACATTACATGTTCGGTTCTGATTTTCTGCCATCTCATTGCCAGTCATTCAGCCCAGTGCCTCTCCTCTCAGAGGCTATCTGCAAGTCCAAGTGTAGCTACTTTCACGACCCACTCATCTAAAAATACGCAAAATTCTCATCTATAAGTGATCTCACAACAGCTGTCAGATACTAAGACAATGTCAGCCGGCTGTAGCGAACCACAGAAAAACAAGATCTCTTCAAACGGCATATGATCTTAGAGACTACGTTCATCTTTGCTGTAGTGCCATGACATATGCTTTTTTCTCTTTTGTTGGCGAGGCTGTTTAAGGAGATGTTTCCTCTTAATCTCTCTGCAGTTCATCCAAGTATTCCCGATCCTCCCACTACCACTAGGTCGTCTGTGAATTTTGGCTCTGGATCAAAGCTGTCAGTGCTGCGGTGTAAACTTGAATACATGTAAAGATGATTTCATTTGTGTGAAGCGGAAGTGAAATTTGGTGATTTTTTTACACAGATATTAGCCACAGGACTTGAGGTGTCAATGGCCAGTTTGTCCTCTATCACCCTTACCACCCACTTCCTTTGTCTGTTTGGAGGTCTGGCCTGTCAAGCATCTCTCTGTAATCACAGCCAGCCAGCCAGCTTGGCCCCCAGGGCCCACCGGGCCAAGACATCCCGTGTTATCTCACATCAAATAATAGCTCTCCATCATTGCCCCTCTCTCTCATCTTTCTGTTTCTCGTTAACCTGTGAGTGTCTTCCACTTGCACGCCGTCTCACCTCGGGCTGTTGGCGGGTCCAGCAGACAAACAACAATGGACTGGGGCCATCCGGCCAGGAATACACCCAAAAAGACAACGTGGCAGTGAGACAATAGAAAACAGAGTCAGACAGAGAGGAGGCCAAAGTGGAACGGCCAAAAGACAAAAATTGTGAATTCCACAAAGGTCTTGGGTCTGTGTTCGTTTATTGTCATAATGAAACATGGCGGCACAACAAAAAATATGATTTTGATGATGAATAGGTTGTATAAAGTGCCAGTCAAGTAGCAGCCTGGATTGTTTTCTGATTAGAATAAATGTACCATCACTGAGTCTTTCACAAACTACTGGAGAACAGAACAGAACAGAACAGAAAACCAGGTGTCCAAATTCTGTATGTTTCACACAAAGTGCATCTCTTTTGACTGAATGTGGATCCCTTAAATACCAGCGGTGCTGTGCATGAAAGGAAGTATTTATTAAAACTTAAGGGAGAGGGCGTCAGTCATGTTGCACCTGCGACCTGCACTTCATATTTTTTGCCCCCTCACCACCTCATTACAATCACACAGTTACCTGACAGTGTTTGATGATGGAGTGAGCTCTGTCTTTTCTCTGAGAGCTGATATCTGTGTGGCAGGTGTGATGCTATGCTGACACCTCACCTTAGAGGGAGAGGGACGACTTTTCCTTGTCACCACTGTGTTGCTTGAAAAGTTGATCGCTATTCTTGGATAAGGGGGTCGGTTAGGCTGGCAGCTGTCGCTGTTTGATGTTCAGTGTTTCTTGCGTTGTAGGAAACAGCCTCCCTGTTATGTAATGGCTGCCGTGATTACACTAATTATATTATTGTCAATGGGTGCCTTTCTCTAAAGCTAATGTGTTATCTACAGACAATGGATGTGTTCTCATTCATTCATTGCTCACTGACAGGTCCCCCTGGCTGCCCCAAGTAGCCTGGTGTGAGTGCCCGCTGTTAATCTTACTTTTGTAAACCAAAGTAAATATTAGCGTAGAAAGATCTCTGTCATCCAACCAAAGATGTAAACTGAAGATGTGCTGATGCTGCCTGTGTTATTGTATCATGCAAACCTGTAATTTTGGTGGTTTAACACTGACTGATGACTCACAGATGCAAAGAGGTCATCAATCTCCACATGAGGAGCAGTTAGAGGTTCATCAGCAACGTTTTGATGTCAGTTGTTGATTGGCTAGTCACAGGACCAGGCTTGGCTCTTGTCGACTGTATGAGAGTCATCCGGTCCAAGTACTCAATTCAGAAAAGATCTTAGGACAGCATGATGCAGCACTTTGTACATGTCATTTCTCAGGCATCCCTGAAAATGAGGGCTGTGCACTGTCACAGATGTCAATCCATGATACTTGCGCTGAGCCCCATCCGTCCGAGCAGGGAGTGAGCTCGAACTTGGCAAATTACACACCACTGGGCTGACTCAGGATCCAAACATTAGCGTGTCATCATTTTCTTTAGGCGCATACCCACACCAACGTCAACTGTTCTTGGGGCACCTCTCCTTGTGAATATCTTTTTACACACAACAGCTGCCTCAGTCACTGGTGGTTTCCAGCAGTACTATTGACATGCAGAAATGATTTGACATGCTGTGTAAAATGTATATTCTATTGCACATACAGTATATATGCAATATACTGTATATACTGTATGTGCAATTATACCAAGTGCAATATCATGCCAGTGTGCAATAACCTATGACGCTCCCTGAATATAACCACTGACATATTCATACTCATTACTCACATTCCACACACCCTTTAAGTGCAAGTCACCTTGTGACTAGGGATGTCCGATATTGTCTTTTTTGCCAATATTGTCCAACTCTCAATTTACCGATACCGATATCAGCCGATACCGATATGTGCGCCAGTAAACGCTTCAGGAGCGCATAGGCACTATTTCAGTGTAACGCAAGCATTATTGTATTTTCATCGGTTTTTATTTTATCAGTTTTAAAGCAAAAAAATCCGATACCGATATTACACTTTTATGCTAATATCGGGTCGATAATATCGGTGGGCCGATATTATCGGACATCTCTACTTGTGACAATCTTAAATGAGCCCCTATGTATATCAGGTGTACACCACTCCACGTACCTTTGCCCTCAGGTAACTTTGTTCTTTTCATCCTCCTTGTTTTCCCTCTGTTTTTTTTTTTTTTTTGTATCTTGGAAAGGGATCTATTAGCAAGGGCTCCTTTATGTACCTTGAGAAGGACAATATGCAATCTTGTTTGTCGTACTTGTTCTCCATAGTAATAACAAATGAAGCCTAACCCTAATTCGACCCCTAAGTTTGAAACGTGTAAGACTGCACAAAACACAAAAAAACATGAATTGACTATATGTAATGGTTCTATTGGCAGGAAGAAATTGTTGATGATTTTTCATAACCATATGTTGTGCCAGCAAGGAAACAATAATAGATATATACAATAAACAAAGAAAAGGTCGCAACCGTGAGAAGTCAGTAATAAGAAATGATTGCGGGTTTAAGTGTAAATATACTGCTGTGGAATCACTGGTAACATACTGATGCCGTTCGCACCGGCTGGCTCATACAAACAGGAAGCTGTTGCCATCTCTAATGTGGCCACTGGAAATTGTGCGATCGCACTAGCAATCACACTGAGTCAACATTTGGAATAGCTGGCTTGCCTCTGTTCCCCTCAACAGTCACTGGAGTAAAGATGAAAAAGTGATCTAGGTCAGCACAAAGTAGGCATCTTTTTTCCAAAGCTGTCACATACAAGTCTGAAACCCATTCACTACGTCCGTGGTTGCGGCACACGGCTCAGCTGAGCTGGGAGCTGATTTGAGAGAGGTCTGAAAAGAGAGTGAGGAGATGACTAGTGTCAGGGTGGCTGGCTTTCAGAGCAAAGAGTAAACGCATCATCATCATTCTTGTTTTTCTCTGTCAAACAAAATAGTCAGACAATGACAACCTATTTTTGCATTGAGCATGTGTAGCACTTCAGCCAACCAACTACGCAAGGAAAGAAAAATTGCAGATTTACCACATAAAGATTTGTTCGAGTGAACCAACCCGCTTGGTGAATATATCATAAATCAGACAATCATGGGGCGTGTTGTCGAATTTATTTTGATTCAGCCAACAATAAATGGAGTTCTGTTTGCCCTTCTGCTTGAATAGGAAAATCTTTTTAGCTGTGAAGTCTCAGAAACCACATGAGGCAACACATCATTGTTATTTTGCCGATTTGGAACATCACTGGAATTGTGTACATCATTGGAATAGGCAGTCCATTTGACAACAGTCATGTGGGCCAAGAGGACCTTAAACTTCCATGAATAATGTGCTTTCATTAGAATTTTCATCACCCTTTATACACACTTGAAATCTAAGAGGAAATTTTGTCGTAGTCAGAGGTCTCAACTGTACATTTACCAGATAACCTCTCAGAAAGGATGGAGAGAATACACTGCCCACAGAAATACAGAGAACGCTAACACTTCCTGACTCTCAGTGAATGAAATATTCCTAATCTTCAGAAGTGGTGTTAGCAAAGTAAGATAAAGCTGGTCAATCAGTGTTGCTCATAACTTGACAGGTTGATTTCATAGATACGAGATTGATTCGGAGTTACATTGTTTTGTTTAGATGTTCTTTTCAGATTTTTCAGCAGTAAATATACAGATAAATACAAATGTACACATATTCTGTGCATCCAGCTGTAATATTTTGTCCAACTGGCTATTGTTGAGATGAAGTCTACAGGGAAATAATCAACCTAGGCGACTGTCGTCGATAGCTCCATTAGTTGTATTAAGCTGGAGTGTTGAGCAGGCGGTGGCCGAGTGATTTGTCCCCGCTGGTGCTCGTGCTGAACAGGCTGACATGGTAGTCCGAGTCTCATTCATCATAGCACATGGAACCGATATTGTGTTTCATGGTCTCCTGGGGCAGTGTACGATCGGCAAGGCCTATATATGTTTATGGATGTACATTCCCTGGCTCCGCCCTGCCGGTAACCTCTCATCCCTCATGCGCTCACCCGTCCATCCCTTTCTCCCTCCTCATCTACTTCCCGTTGCTCTCGCCATGGCATCATCAGTTTCCTAACACTCGCAACCCCTTTTTTTCCCCCCATGACAGATTGTCTCCTCCTCTCTCCTCTATTATTTCTCATTCGCACTCAATATCTCATCTCTGCTTTTTCTAACTGCCTCCATTAAACCTGTTTTTCTTAGTTTGCTCATTGCCATGGCAGTAGAGCTCTGCTACTCCTTTTTCCCCATTTTTTTCTACCACTTCCCTTATTTTATCTGTCCTTACCTCATTGTCAGCTCAAACTAATCTCCACCCTTGTAGAGCATCAGATTTCCCCTTGGACAGTTTCTACAAATTAATACCTTATGTGCAAATTGACACCCCTGAGATTGCATATGCCATGTTTTAATATGCACTAGTGTGCAACAATTAAAATTTGAACTGGCAGCCCAAGCAAATATTAGATTATGAGATGCTACCTCTTACTTTAACGTGACGTTTCACAACCGTGTACAATATGTAACATTGATATCGTATAATTGTATTACAATAACAGTTTTTGACATATTAACTTTTCACTTACTAACTGTAATGCAACTAAGACTGAGATAGAGTTATGTTGTGTCATTTGATACATTTATACATTACACATGGACAGTATTTAGACATGAAGACTTTGATTTATTTAGACATGAAGGGACTACACGTGAAAAGTTAGTCACACTGAGGTTGCACCTTTTTGCTCCAGTAGGAGAAACCATTTTATATGGTAATTTTAGCTAATTTCAACAGCGAGTAAAGTCAACATTAAGCCTTTCTCAGCCAGCAAATATTGTAAATAAGTGATTGATGCCAATGTAACTCTCAAATGGGCAATCAGCCTTACACTATGCCATCATAAAGTTGCCATGTTTTCCCTCAATTAAATGCATCAAAGCACAATTCTGCCTTCAGCCATCTCATGTATTCCTCCGCATGTACTTGGACAACAAAAAAACAACAATATTGCCACAATGACTCAGGCACTAATGGAGACCGTCTAGTGAATGAAATGTCTCGACAAGCATCTTCATTGTATTTGTGACTGTGTATCAAAGGTTTAGTGGTGCGTGACTAAGTACAACGACTAGATGATGAATTACATAGGAAGACTTGTGTGAGCCTCGATAAATTATTATGTAAAACTGAATGGGACCAGCGATGGGTTGGATATGCATTTGTGTTGCTATTATTAAGAGGAAAGCTTTTGAGAGTCCCATACAGCTCAAACCTGCATGATCTCCCGATCCTTATGATCCTCATCCTTATTCAACAGTATCCAGCGAGCAGATATTTTCCCAATCTAGTCAAAGGTCCTGTAACAGAGGTGCTTCACAGGAGTTCTTCTCCTCCATTCTTACCTCCTTTCTTTTTTCTTACTATGGTTCATGGCTGTGCATTATTCATGAAAATGAAAACAGCCGGCTATTCCATTGATATGGGTATTAACGTTAATTAACGTATTCACTCATCATTACTGCAAAGTATTACATGGCCGCTTAATTTATCAGCGTCGTTATTTCTGTGCTCCCCGCAGTTGTTAGCTCATTATTGAACCACCACACAAAATTCTACAACTAATCTGCGTCAGGGATTTCAGTATCTGCTAACTACCATATTTGTGTTATCAGACAACATTATTTAATGGTATCTCTGCACATAAACAATACTTAGGTGTGAAACTGTTTCAGCGTGCTAAACATCTGTAATGCTGGAATGAGCTGAACTCTCCAAATAGCGCACAAAAAAAGCAGCAACGTCTGTTTCGTGAATGTAGGCCAGCTAAAACTGAAAAGGGGGGAGGAATCTGTCAGGGCAGAAGTGAAAAGAGAGAGGGACTGCATTGGAAACCAAAACAAACCGCTCCCTCACATCAGGCTTGTGAGAGAGTGCGATGTGAGGGTGCTTTGTATTGGAGAACAAAGTTGTATGAAATACAAAAAGCCCAAGATATTCTAATATCTATTATTCTAGGGGAGTATTGCAGAATATGATTTAGTGGTTAATAAACATTTAATATTTCTTACACATTGATACACGTTTTTATTTTCATTTCTTTTTTTTTTTTTTTTTACATACTCTTTTGCCTGCAGATAACTCTCACATCCCTGTGCTTAAGATACCAACAGCGTAATTCTTTTTTTCCCCTCTCTCTCTCTCTCAGTGGATTCAGCATCAAATAATCCAAAAATAGAATAAAGCTACCAGCACTCCTGAATGCTGCTCAGCCATCCAACCCTCCAGCACACCAACTAAATTATCGGATGTTATTTAATAATCTGCTTTTACTCCATCAGATTTCACCAATCGGGCAGCTGATGAATTTAGAAACAAAGACTCCGCTCAAGCAGCAAAAAGCCATACTTAGAGGTTGCATCTGCAAGCAAATAGGTGGGAGAGGAATGCTCACGCGCAGCAAAGATTCAAATAGTTCTCTGCTGCTTAGATTGAAGGAGACAGCAAGCAGGATGATGTGGTCACAAAGAATCCAGACAGGCTTATCACACAAGATCGGAGAGACATATACATGCACCACGTGACCTCTCTTGGATGAGACATGATTTAAAACATGTTGCTCTTATAATGAACTCCCCACTGAGTTATTGTCCTTTTCTTTTCTCTTCTGCCTAACATTGAAAACCTCCTATTTCCTGACCTTCTCTACTTTGAAAGAAAGATAAAAGGAATGAGTCTGTTTAATTAATTCTTGCTTTATTCCTTAAGGACGCATGAATGTCTAACAGCTGAGGAGCGAATGGATGCAACAACTTGATAGGTTGCATTGCACAATGGGGGCGAAATAGAGATGCAAAGAAAGAGGTCACACAATTAAAAGAATGGCATGCTACCCTCCACCTCCTGCATGGCTGTGTTAGAGAGTGTGGACTGTTGGCATGGCATAGGTATACTGTCTCTCATTTCCATTCTGGTGCCTTGTGAAACTATATTTGTTTTATTTATTTGTTTTTCAATTTATTTGTTTATTTATTTCACCCAATCTGCTCAGTCACATGGCCAAAGGTTATTTTTGAATCAACCAGAAACAGAGCAATTATTTTTGTAGTGTCATGAAAGATTGTTATTGGAGGTGAAAATCACATGAAATAAGGAAAAATCACAATTGACAAAAAATCCAACTGGTTACTGAACTTGTGATTGAACACAATGTAGTTGAACTCATATTGTCACTTTTACTCTTTGTTTAATCCATCACTGCTGATGAGGAGTTTTCTTCATACACAAATTCTTGTTAAGATGTGAGACACCGATAATGTCTTTTACTGATGATCTCCAATTTTGAACGCATCCCTTCTAGGCTTCTTTTATTCATAGTAAACGCTTAGTCTGAAATTATTGCAAGATACAACATGCAAGACCTTTGTGCGTCACATACTCAGACAGGATGGTAGTAAAATGATAGTGGCAGTGCAAGTGGATGTACGGACATCATGCAGTAACACAACCTTTTCATCCCAACTGAATTAGCCTTCGGGGACAAGTAAATTGTTCCGATTCTGATACTGAGTGTAATTCTGATTCAGATTCTGAAAGTGCCATGTGTTTATTTGAGTAACCTGCTTGGATTTTGTCTGCATTAGGCCACTGTCGTCTCAGCTGTAGATTTGAGACCTTTTTTTCAAGATTTTAATTAGTTTTTAAATCCTCTTCTCATGGCAGCATGGTGTCTAGGTATGGTAATTTTATAAACCTAGTTAGCGCCCCCGTTACAACATCCCATAGCACAGCAGGCACATACTGGAGCACCCAACATCAAAGCAGCCACAATAAGACATGGTCAAACATACCCTGCTACTGGCACCAAAAAAACAAAACAGAAACTCTGAGGTTCATGCGGGGTTGAGTCTGAAATCCACAGCAGACTTCTGGCAATACGTTAATTCATTTGAAAGCTGGGACACTGCACTGAAACTGTGGAGACTTTTCATATCACTGATCAATTTTAAATTCTTTGCAAACAGTTTCATTCCATGAAGAGACTAAAACAAATTACAAAGCAAATATTTTGCTTTAGAATGGGTATAAGGTACCAGACAATGGCTTTCACAAATCGTCGTCTTTGTGGTCCAGTGGACTTTGGTTTGACATGATATAAAGTAGTAGTAGATGTGGGGGGAAAAAATAGAATGACAAGTAAGGAATAAATGATGTAATTTAACAGGGCCTCATTTTGGGTTAAAAATTGATGGACGTCTCTGCAGGAGTCAGAGTGAGGAGCAGTGTGAGAGTAATTACAGTATTTTGCCCATGCTTCCCATTCAAATCTGCCCGGATGGTGCCTGGCACTGTCGCTCACAATGCTTGCCATTCACCTATGCCTGTATGTGGATCCCTGTTGATCTACTGCCTCTCTTGCCTGAGGCATGGTGCACATTTACTGTCCCTCCCTTGCTCTGTTATTTCCAGTTTATCCACATTGTTCACGTCCTACTTTCCCTAAAACATGGAGCAGCTCTTGACCATGTTAACAATCGAACAGTTGTCCCGATAACACAATATGTCAACGAGAGAAATATGTGCTAAATATTTGTGGGCAGTATTTGTTATGGAGTAAAGCTTTTTTTTGAACCGCCTACATTATTGTATTGTATACGCCTCTGTTTTGATTAATTATAGCCAAATATTAGCTCGATCAAGGTAGAAAGCGATGCAAAACAGATCTACAATGTAAATACAAATGTCTCCCCATGTTCGTTAGGTTGAGACCTCATAATTCATGGAGTCTTTTTGTTGTGTGTGTTAGGAATTGATTTATATCTCCTCAGTAACGCCTCCTACGAGTAATCCTTTTGATGAAGTCAGAGTTTATAGGTGTATATTTCATACATCTTTGCGGATTGACTGGACTGGTCAAAAGACTGGTCTCAATGGCAATTATTTCAAAACTCACAGTATTACAGGAAACACGCACGCATAAAATGTTAACACATTGGCATCACTCCCATGGTCCATTGGGCTGCTTTAGCAAATGCTTGATTGTGAACACCCTGTATGTTGTTTTACATTGAGCATGGGGCTAGTGACTGACTTGATGGTTTATAGATTTCAAGGATCACAGTCTTAATAACTATTTTTCCATACCTACAGCCACAAAATACCTTAGATATGTGATCAATTTCTTAACATAAATCGTGATTACCAGTGGAACACTATTAGGGTAAGTTAAAAGGAAAATAAAGGATGTGGAGGTAACATTACATTAGACCTTTCTGTAATGTAGTTCAAGTCTGATTACTTTGTATTAGACCTACTATTAAAGCCAGATGATAGGAATTACTCTTTCGTCACACTCTGTGCCCCCTGTGGGTTAGCAGAACATTTTATATTTCCTCTTTCTTTCTTTTGTCAAAACTTCACACTTTTAGGAAACTGGTACAGTACAGTGTAAAGTATTTGAACATTTGTCAAACTGCACCCTCTGGTTTGTGTGAGAATATCACAGGGAGGTATGAGCAGTGCTGCTGATTCAGCACCATGGATAGAGTCTCCAGCGGGTATAGTATTCTCAGAGTAGAGGGCGGTTCATCATTCATTCATCGTTCACCATTCAGCACCACAGGACGTTTGTTTTGCAATTTGATGGGTGGCTCACTAGTGCATTGGGCATACAACTAGTAAGTATTTGATGACTCAGTTTCTGGATTTTCCCAACTTAGATTTCAATGACGTTGGACAGAGTTGATTAATTTGTACAGATAGTAGTATCTATTTCTCTCTCGGTTCTTAGTTCTATTCTAGTCAGTTTTTACAAAGTGTCACACTTTCGTGTGATATCAGAGATGTTCACTCCAAATGAAGTACTGGAAATTCATGATTTTTCAATGCTCAAAAATACTGCACGTGGTACTCCATTACAGTCACTATCTGATCTGTCCAGATTTGAACTCAAACAGCATTCTATTCATTTATGAATACCATTGATTGTAATTACATGACCTTAGTCATTGGGATTGTAAAGCATTTTGTGTGTGACCCTCTTCTCTGTGTGGCTCAAGATATCCTGTTTAAAACAAACAATAATGACATCTATGCACCAGATGCTATGCGCTAAATCTCAGGTTCCTCATGAAGAGATAACAGCATTGAAGCATCTTTGAATCTGAAGTGTGAATCCCAATGCCCACCCTGGGTCTGACTGAACAACCCAGTGCTCCACAAATAATACAAAAGGTCATACGGATGTTATGTGAAGACAATGGATCAATAAAACCTCAAAATACAATGCAAAATCCTGTCATGCTTCCCTGTCGACAGTTGATCAATGTGCAGTCTTCAGATTATCACCTCTGAAAATTGTTTTTACAACATTATGAATTTCGAAAAGCTTGACTTAATGGAACCAAAATGGATGAATGTGTATTTTGATATTTGTTTTTCACCACTTTGGGTACATAGAGGGGCCTTTATAATCAAAGCACAGATCTTGTTTTGGTCTCCATCACAACCCTTTATTGTTGCAGTTTCTCCTCTTGGCTCACAAATCTTTTGTCTTTTCGCGATACAACCTCTTTCTTCCGTCACATTACGTCTTACAGCCTCACTTGCACTCTCACTTGCGCAATTTCTCTTCCCTTAGTTGTACAATTATTCTCTGCCTTTCTGTCTGTGTTGCCTCGCAGCAAATGAACACTAACTCATTTCTGTCAATTCTGTTAGATGGGTAACAAAATGTTTTGTCACTTTGTTTTCTCCTTTAATTTTCCATTATTTTAGTGCTTTGAATGATATATGTACATGTATCAGTCAGCTGTTATTTCAAATTTTATAAAGGGTATTTCTAGTGTATAGTGATTAAAGCTTTAAAAGTGAATTTATCTGAAATAATGAATGGGGCACGTTGAAAAAGGGAAAAAAAGGAAAGATGGAACGAACTAGGCAGTCAACAGTGCGTGTTGGGAAGATGAAAGATAATGAGGGAGGAGAATGGACGAGTGGAGGACAAATGAGGCTAGCAGCAGAAATGGAAGTGCTAGGAATTAGTAAAAAGGAGGCGAGGGCAGCTATGATGAGGATGAAGAGTGAAGAAGCAGTTGGTCCAACTGACATATCTTTGGCCGTATGAAGATGTCTGGGAGAGAGGGCAGTCAACCTTCTTGCCAGATTGTTAAACAAAATCGTGAGATCGGAAAAAAGGAAATTGAAGATGGAGCTGGCAAGAAAGAGGAAAAAGGGAGGACCACATAAGGTTCATAGTAGAGATGTCCGATAATATCGGCCCACCAATATTATCGGCCCGATATTGGCAGAAAAATGTAATATCGGTATCAGATTTTTTGGCTTTAAAAACGATAAAATAAAAACCGATAAAAATACAATAATGCTCGCGTTACACTGAAATAGTGCCCATGCGCTCCTGAAGCGTTTACCGGCGCACATATCGGTATCGGACGATATCGGTATCGGTAAATTGAGAGTTGGACAATATCGGCATATCGGATATCGGCAAAAAAGCCAATATCGGACATCCCTAGTTCATAGTGTTTTAGTTCACAACGTCAAGGGCAGGAAGAGGTGGCAACAGGTGACCCACAGTGGCATCCTGGAAAAGGAGCAGCCAAAGAAAGAGGAGGTGACTGTGTCTGTAGGGAATTCATTGTGAATGATTCTGAAGATTTCGATCATTGAGTTGCAATGACTATTTCTTCTAATACCGAACATTGAACAGTAATGTTCATTCAAGTGACATTCAATGGTCAGAATGTTATCCTGCTGTTTGTTTCATATGTATATCTTATATAAATCAGAGACATGTGGTCAGGGGAGGAAAGCAGAGGCTGTGCCTCACGAGTCATTAAAGAAAAAAAAAGTGGAACAAAAAGATGAATGAAATGATTATTTTTATTCTGTTATTTGTTATTTATCAGATTATTTTCAAACACAACCTGTTAACTGCTGCCAGTCAAATGGTGAGTAAGCTACTCTGAGTTAATGAGTTTGTAAATCTAATTGTGATGAAGTTAGTGCTTCACCAGCCATGAACCTCACTACATGTCACTAATGCAGAACACGCTTTTTTCCTGAAACTGCGCAGTAGATTACTAGTTACAAACTGCACTGTCTTTGCAAAAACAAAGAAACATGTACATGAGGCAGAGGGTCATGGCAATTATGAAGGATTGGATGAAGAGAGGATGGAAAGCATGGCAACATGTATGAACTATGGACTGAATTAACTCTTGCAGAGGGTGCAGAAGCCCTGGAAACTGGAAGAGCGCTAGTCCACGGACACGCGCAGTCAAGTGCAAAAATCTGTGACTCATCTGAACATGCGAGGCACACTGGGTCTACAGTTTTTAGAATGATCAACTTGTTAGATTGTGGGAACTGGAGAAAGAAAAGGAGGCAGTGCTGCAGAACCTTGTCCTCTGACCAGCACTCAGAAAAGCTAAACCAAACGTTGGGGCTAAGCAAAGCTCTACAGGGCGAGCTGTCATCATTGCTGTATGGTTTTTCAAACTCCACCATCCCACCATGATACTCACTTTGACATCTTTTTTCTGTGAATAATGCTTATATTTCTTGTCCTAAAGAGAGCACATTTTCCACAATACATAGCTCCCACGGGACATAATGGTTGTATTCTGTAATGCCTCTGCATTTGCTCTAAAAACAAACAAACAAAAGAAACATTCTAAAATTATATAAGGGCACTGATGATTCTACACCCAATACTTCATCCATTTGATGGAACGTTTGCATGTCCAGCTCACTCATCGCTGACCAAGCAACAGAATCCAAAAGCTCATGTGCACACACGGAAGCTTTGTTAAGTCGAGTGTTCATTCGCACAGCAAAACGGTGATAGTGAAGGCCAAAGCCTGAGTGCTAAGCTAAATGCTAACACAGGATGAGTTTTATCAGGACACGGCAAGCGAGACAGAAACAGGAGCAGCGCAAACACACGGTCAAAAACGGGCAACATGTCGGCTTGTGGGGACAAGAGAGAAGGACGAGACAAAGGGCAGGCAAAGGTAACAGTAACAGGTAGTGGGCAGAGGCAAATCCAAAAACCAAAAGACAAAGCGATCAAGGTGGACAGAAGACACACTCGCAAAACGGGGACAGGCAAGGTCAAAACTGGGAAAACTGGAGCTAGGAACAACCACTGGGGAGTCATGGACAAACACAAGACAATCTGGCAACTTGAGCACAGGCACATGTGATGTTAAGTAGCCGACCGATTGCTCAAGTTGCCAGATGATTGAGCGGTTGGATCAGGGCATGGCAGAAAACAGGAGCACTAATCAGAAGGAAAGAAAACTCAATTCCTGACAGTCTGCATGTCCAGCTCACTCTGTTGGATTGATTTGGAAAGCTAGGGAAGTGAAAACAACTCCAGTGTATCCTGCTATTCGTCTTGCAATATTTCATACTGTTCAGTGTTGTGTATCGGGAATTCCCTGTTTTACCGACAATTCTCATGTTATTAATTTGTCCAGATGAAATACAACTCTCCAGTAAATCTACCATGCTCACGTCTAACAATACTAACAAGTGTTTCTGTAAATGTTCAGTGTCACAAATCGCTCTCATCAGTATTCAGCACAATCCAACCCAAAGGGACAATACAAACAAAAATTGTTTCCACAATTCATAGCTTGAAATGCATCCACAAATTGGAGGTGAGTGTAATCATGGAAACAGGCTTTATGTTTATTCAACAAATCCCATCGACCGCAGAAGGGGTCTGTGCCTGTGCGATCCTCAGCGACACAATACAGCAGTAAATAAATACATACTTGTCTTTATGTTTGTGCCTACTATAACAGGACGGGCAGTAACAAGCCAGGCAGCAGCCCCAAGGACGAGTCTGGACGCCGCCATGATGCCAACTCTTCTGTCTCTGACTTGGCCAACTCAGTCACCAGTGACATGCTCATGGTAACGCACAATATCTATGTTACACATTTGGAGACATATGAGATTATCTCTACACAACGCAACTATTTTTATTTCATCTTGGTGAAAGTTGAGACGTTATGTTGTGTGCTCAAAATTCAAACAAATGAGATTTTTCATGATGGTACAAATGGGTTAATGCCCAACCATACATAAGCTCTTTGCAGAATGGCCCACTTGCATATCACCGCATCGTCTGGGTGCTATGATCATGACAACTCATTGAAGACTACAAAAGAAGCCCTCACTTTCCAAGTACTCCATCCAATACTTATTGTTAACAGATACATGGACATATTTGTAGATTGTTGTTTTTTATGGATATATTGACATCAGAAATAGACATTACACTCCCTGCACCTTAAGATTGGTATTTCTGTGGACAATTATAAAAGAAAAGCTGGTGTTACATCATCCTGTTTAGCTTTTCAATGAGTATATGTGTCCTCTGCTCTCTCCATGTAGTTTAAACTGTTGGAGGTGTCTTCCTGCAGCTGATGGAGTCTGGTATTAGTAATGACAATATTGTGGCAGACTCATTTGACTACACGACCAAGAATTTTTAGCACAACACAAAGCAGTGATTGTTGAAACAACCCGTTACAGGTGTTCAGACCACACTGACAACATAATAACAGATAATTTGCTCAGAATCTCTGAGTTTCTATGTTTGCATTTAAATCAACATAATAAACTTTCTTTTTCCACACAGACACAACTAATTGCACAGCTCACCACCACTTAGTAGCGTTAACCTCACAAAAACAGCATCTTAAGCTCATCTGACATTACATACAGCATTTGCATTTTTTCGGCAATGAGCTGTCAGTAAAGCAACAGGCTAATTGACTTTTCAAGTGTAATGCACCGGGGAAGGCACAAGATCAAGTGATTTAAATGTGAACCCGTCCTCAAACAATTTGGAGTTTTGATTATCTCCCTTCCAGAGCCTCATGCCCTAGCTGCTTTTGTTGTATTTGTGACAGAGGCACATAGAGATTTCCCCTGCATCACACTATTAGCCCAATTAGCTGCAGGCAATGATCTGGCCGGTGGCGATACCACAGCTGTAGACATAAACATTAGTCTAGCTAATCTTTATGGGCTTTATGAGCCAGCCTCTGTGAGAGGGAGACAAAGCGCATTGTTGAAATACAGGCTGTATTAAAGAGCAAATCAAATCAAACTCTATTGGCCATGTGTAAAGTGTTCGAAAGATTTGCAAACAAATCTCGCTGAAAGGACACTGCCAACGGCTCAAGCTTGGAGGGAGACAGATGTGCCACCCGACATGGAGAATGCGCTGCGCTTGACATACCAGCTCAGTTCTCTGTGCAGATGTTGCTGTGCCGTCATTTGCTGAGGAGAATTCCACACATGGGCAATGACATGGCAACGCAGCAGAGCTTGAGGACACATTTTCGGGAAAGCAACGTGAACAGACATTGATTGAGTAGGCTCTTAATACCAGAGCATTCTTGGACCAATCAGCATCCACGATAATAAATGTGCCATCGTTCGATGCCCTCTCTGTAAGCAAACGAGATATATAATGTAGACTGACCAAAATAAAAAAGATATGATAGCCTGTTACAAAAGGTTATTCAGGAGGCACAGTGAAATAAGCCACATGTCAAGTTTTGATGTACAGTTTAATATACTACAAGTGTCAGGTACTTGGGGCTATAAGTAGGCTCAGTGCCACTTATCACGGTATGTCAGTGTGATGTTCATTATATTTATGTTGCTTAGTTTCTCCTTGAGACCGCTGTTGACTCAATGACTTCTTGCATAATTTAGCACTCTGCTAAAACTGTAGGTATTTCAATGATGCTCTGAATCCACTGGGCTGTGACTGCACTGCAGGTTAGAGAGGTTATTGTTGATAACCTGTGCTCCACTGCAAGTCAAAAGGATTTAAGTTGAACAAAGTCGAGTATCATTACCCGCAAGCTGAACACAGATGAAAAGGCCTCTTAAGTGCTTTGTTCACAGCCTTGTGTTGCTTTGAATGCTGATGTATCAAGAGCTGATTGCCAGAGTGCTGTTTATTAGCTGGCAGATGCTGTCAAGTGCGATTTGACCCAACGAGGCAATCCTTTGTAGTTGTGTCCATAATTGATTATTTAACTGAGGTGGTAAAATCATTTTGAAAATCATCCAAAAAGAAAAGAAAACATAGATTACTTTCTCCATCTCCCTTACCCATGAGAATTTAAAGTATTTTGTATTTATCTAATATGTAATTGCCTCCACTAAGTCACAAATGGAGTACGTGTTACTCAGCGTAGATGTGTAATTAGTAGTCAGAGAACATACAGTGCAATGGGTGCTGGCAGAACATGGTAGTGATTGGACAGAGCAGTTTGTAATTACTGTATGTGGCTCACTTGGTGTGTCGGAGGAATTCACTGTGGTGGTGCTTAATGATAATACTCATTCTGGGCTGTTTTGCCGAGGGCTCTGTGTATATGTTACACAACCTACTGAAAATATGCACGCGTGCCTTAGCCATGAACAAAGTGGTGATTACTGAGAAATGGTTTGTAAAAATGATTGGGATAAAGGATATTATCAAATGCAACCTATTGAGGTGACCCTGGCACCCATGCACTAGCGGCAATGCTTGTTTTATCCATCTATTACCCATTTATTCACACATATATCAAATGACTTTGAGACATCACATTTTCATATCTTCTTAAGGTGAAGAAGGCGATCTCTCGCGCAAAACATCCCGCAGGATTGACAAAGTGCTTTGTATGTCAAAGGAATTTATGGCTTGTACTGAGCCATGAAGATTTTTTATGCATTGCTCTCAGAGGGATGTGTGGTATGTAGTCTTATTGTATTGAAGACAGTTTTGTGTCTATTTCGAGTATGTGGTGTGCATTTCAACATGTAAAACTTTTGTGGTAATTCAAAAATTCAATGAGAGGAGATGACACCAAGCAAAAAGGAGCATCTAGCACAGAAAATATAAAAGCAATGTTGGCCAGTAAGTCAGAGGTTATCATATGCAGCTTTAAGAGTGAAACTGAGACGAAGAAAGTGATGTGTGGAGGACTTACAGCAGTCCACACTGGAGTTCCAGAGCTGCGACTTGTATAATGCATGGTGTGCCAGAAATGGTATTTCAAAACTTATAATTGACAGCTTGTCGACAGGGACTTGGAGAAATTTACCAAGATAATGTGTGTCAAGAGTACGCAAAGTTGACTTTCTTGCAAAAACAGGCAGTTGTTGGTCAGGAGGTAGAAGGTGTAGGACATAGGAATTAACATAACTGTAGACTGAACTGTCAACATAATATGTTAATGATTGACTTATAGTGATAAAAAAAATAAAACAATATATAGGCAAAGCTCAACTGTTAGGTCCATCAAATGGTAAATCGTTCGGTTTCAGTTCAAACAAAGAAGCATGAAACCTGTACTGTAATACATTCTGAAATTCTGAATACAATTGCAGCAAAATGTATAAGGCTTAGATATCTCTCAATGCAGAAAATGCTGTAGTAGCTTTTTGAATAACGATGTTCAAATGTGTCCTTTTCTGCTCCGTAGTTGTCACCTGGTTCTGAGGAAGAAGAACACGAGGGTCCTGTTTGTGAGAAGTTAGGTCGCATTCAGTTCAGTGTGGGTTACAGCTTTCAAGACTCCACCCTCACTGTGAAAATTCTCAAAGGCCAGGATTTGCCTGCTAAAGACTTCTCCGGCACCTCTGATCCATTTGTGAAACTGTACCTGCTGCCAGACAAAAAGCACAAGTTGGAGACCAAAGTCAAGAGGAAGAACCTGAACCCTCACTGGAATGAAACCTTTCTGTTTGAAGGTTTGTATGACATATCTACAGTTTTTTTTTTCTATTTTATTTTTGTGGGTATTAATGTGTGTCAATGTCTCCTTCAGGATTCCCCTATGAAAAAGTAGTCCAAAGGACACTATATCTGCAAGTTCTTGACTACGATCGCTTTAGCAGAAATGACCCCATAGGAGAAGTGTCTATCCCTCTCAACAAACTGGACCTGGCCAATATGCAGACATTCTGGAAGGAGTTGAAACCGTGCAGTGATGGCAGTGTGAGTGAAGGTGGAGACAAAATGGGGAAAGGAGTAAATCGGTAAGGTGGAATGAGACCAAATTTAACAGGTGATGTCGTGCCTGGCTGCTGTGATTCTCCTGAGGGTGTGTCAAGTGCGATATGGTGGGTCAAAAAAAGAAACACGGAGAGAATATAGTGGAGTTGACATGTTGATGTCAATAACAGAGGAGGAACAGTTAGATAGAGAGAAGAGAGCAAACAAACACAGAGCAGCCATAAAGATTTGACTGTTTGTGTGTATTCTCTACAGGGGAGTCGAGGGGATTTGTTGGTGTCTCTGTGCTACAACCCCACAGCAAACACCATCACTGTGAGTATCATCAAAGCACGCAACCTGAAAGCCATGGACATTGGAGGTACCTCAGGTACTGCTCTTTTCTTTCTCCACCTTTCGTTCTGTTGAGATGAGTGTGATCAGCATGTTAACGGAGGTATTCCCCTCCTCTCAGACCCCTACGTTAAAGTGTGGTTGATGCACAAGGACAAGCGTGTGGAGAAGAAGAAGACAGTGGTAATGAAGCGCTGCCTCAACCCTGTTTTCAACGAGTCTTTCCCCTTTGACGTGCCCGCCCACGTGCTGAGGGAGACCACCATAATCATCACAGTCATGGACAAGGACAGGCTGAGTCGAAATGATGTCATTGGGAAGGTACCTCCTTCCATCGTCTCTGCCTCTTCCCTATTCTCATCCTCAGCAAATTCAGGGCAAATCGTCAGTGCCAGATCACTGAGGTGGTCTGTACTGACCCCTGCTGGAAGATGACGGTACCCAGTACCCACGTACAGCTCTTGTGTACAAATCTATTCGATTAAATCAGGGGTCACGTAGCAAAACTGCATTTGTGAAATGGCCTCTCATATGTCAATGATAATTATTTCCCACATCTTAAGAATATGCTCCACACTTTAGAAAATGTCCAGCAGGTTCCATAAGAGGATCTTGCGGGTGCCCATGTTCCTTCAGGCATGTTGTTGGTAACTCCTGGATTAGATAGATCAGGGGTCGGCAACCCAAAATGTTGAAAGAGCCATATTGGACTAAAAAAGTAAAAAAACAAACCTGTCCGGAGCCGAAAAAAATTTGTAAAGCCTTATATAAGCTTTATTAATGAATCAAATACTCATTCTTAATATTTCTACAGCATTGGAAAACGTTAAGAATCTGTGTGTCACATTGTTCCTCCCAGAAAAAACATATTAAAACAAAAAAATCACATTTTTCCCATTTTTAACCATTGTCACACATTTTCGAAAATGTTCCAGGGAGCCACTAGGGCAGCGCTAAAGAGCCGCATGCGGCTCCAGAGCCGCGGGTTGCCGACCCCTGAGATAGATAGATAGATAGATAGATAGATAGATAGATAGATAGATAGATAGATAGATAGATAGATAGATAGATAGATAGATAGATGCTGCCCTCAACAACTACTACTCTGCCTTTGGTTGGCTTGAAACCAGTGATGCTCTACCGGGTAGTCTACCCCAAACTCATT
>OMPJ01039301.1:0-16820 GCA_900312935.1 Carapus acus | reverse complement strand
CTCAAGAGACAGACGTACCATGAATAAGATTTTATTTGAGTTGGGGTACACTCTAATCAGATATGTGTGTACCTCCTTTTGTGTGTGTGTGTGTGTGTGTGTGTGTGAGAGAGAGAGAGACATAGAGAGAGAGACATAGAGAGAGAGACAGAGAGAGAGAGTGCACCTGGCAGATAGGAAAATAGTTTTTATGTTGGATCGAAGAAACAGACATCAGAACAAAGTGAAGAGTCTGAGGAGGGCTGCCACTACTTTTTTCACTGAGAGTAGAGAGTAGTCCCAAATACTTGGCAGCACAGACAAAGCTCCTCTTCATCCCTTTCTGTCAAGACGCCTTCCTCCACCTCTGCCATTTTGGCTTGGAGGGCAGATGCAGTCACACTTGAATGACGCAAGCTGATGGACGCACACAGTCCCACTTACACAAATGGGGGCCTGAAGAAATGGAGACACTTTCATCATCACCAGCAGGGGGGTAGCATGGAGGCGGTGAGAGGAGACATGATGACTGATGATGAGACAAACGACACGAGAAGTCTGAGGATAGAGATTTTATTTTGAGAACAGCGGGAGAGTGGGCAGGTTTAATACAGGTAGACAAGTGTGATGCCCCAGACTAATACATTGCAAATCTTGCTCAATCAAAGATTTTTTTTATTGTTAGACCTCAGTAAATGCGACACAAAGTAAAATTTGACGCGATGTAGTTGATCCATGCACCACATCAGGCCTCAGCATTGCTAAGTGCAGGAGACAGTGACAGTGGATCATTGAAAGGAACACGGCAAGTTCGTGGAGGGACTTCTTCAGACGCTTTCCAATAAAACTTTTATCACCCAGTAATTTTTCAGTAAGATTTTTTTTATTCCCCCTGCCCCAGAGGCAAAAAGAAATGTAACTTCAAATCTTTCGTAGTTTCCTTGGAGGAGCAGAATGAATTTTATCCATGGATTACATGTTTTTTCTCTGTTTTTTTTTTTTTCATAATTTCTTGCATGTTTCTCACACGTGTTTTTCATGCCAGGAGCTGATCCTAGATGCCGAGGACACATGGATTCGCCTTGAGGGACTGGCTGAGATGACGGAGTACACGGTTAAGTTGCAGGCTGCCAGAGGACTCGACACCAGCGCTGTTGTCTCCACTACCTTCACTACAGGTGCAACGCGCACACACACACACACACACACACGTTCGCACAGTGTTAAACCCTAAAAAGCCACTCTGGTTTTCTCACCTCATACCTTTTAACTTCACATTTTAGAGATGTTGTGCTCCAGGTTGCGTGCCTGGTAAGAAAAGGCCACGATAACGAGATAACGACCTTCCACAGTTGATTTTCACCTCTTGTGCCCCAAAGCCAAGGAATTGTATCAGTGGGCTTGTGATAGTGAAATGAAGTAATACCAATATGAGCATAGTGTGCTTAATTAATGAAGTATTCTCTGAGAACAGTGGCTGTGGTTGTGCTTGTATGCGTGCATGCGTGCGTATGTTCGTGCTTGTGTGTGTGTGTGTGTGTTAGACGTAGGTTGATGAGGGGTAGAGGGTGTCAACGGTGCAGGCATGTTATTGTCCAGATCTGTCGGTGCGGTCGCTGGAAAGCTTATCAAGATGACTCATTTGAAGGTGTGAAGCCAGCTCAAGGGAGCAAACTCAATTTCTCCCATTTTCGCCCCTCAGGCAGCCGCCTGTTTGCCATGCCTCAGAACTGTGCCCAACACCTCCTCAACGGCGAGACGCTCAGCGGTGTTTACACCATTTACGTCAACAGAGACCCCAGCCAGGGCGTGCAAGTCTACTGCGACATGACCACCGACGATGGAGGCTGGATCGTGAGCAACTCCTCAGCCATGCTGCAGTGGTTGACGACGCGTGTCTGGGATTTAATAAAATCGTATTTATCTTGAATGCAGGTGTTCCAGCGTCGCCAGAATGGTCTGACAGACTTCTCCAGGAAGTGGAGCGACTATCGTGTTGGCTTTGGCAACCTGGAGGATGAATTCTGGCTGGGTAAGAATCCAAACACTCACCGAGTCAATCCGGCAGGGCACAGGTGGAGGAGGAGATATTGGGGGAGCCGTGACAAATGCCTCACCTCGGGCAGAGAATCCAGCACTACCCAGAAGCCTCTGGGCCATGAGCATATTTCCTGTGCATCCATTGGTACCAAGTCACAATCTGTCACAAAGGCTCAGCTGACATCTATCACAGTCCCATGTCCCTAAACGCCATGCGGACAATGGTTTCTCGTTGGGGCTCAAGCACCAGCTACCTCTGTTATGGCGACAGGAAGCAAACCATTACACCATCGATCTGCTCAGTCAAACGTAGTATTGCATTTCAGCTTGCAACAGTCTTGCACTGCAAGATTAAGTCTCCTGGTTGCGTCTCCGAGGTGGAACAACTGTTAAAGTAGTTGTCGGCCATATTTGGTTTCTGTGATCCACATTTTTATCAAAGAAGGTCAAATCACATCGTCGTCCTATAACATGTCCTCCAATGCAACAGCTACCATGCTTGTGAAGACTCTTACTGAAATTCGCAAATATCACAGCAGCCACTGTTCTTATTTTTGACTGGCTGACCTCTACATTGTAGGATTTATCTTAAGCCCTGCTTGGCATTGTTGAGGCATCAGATTAAACAGCAGCAGACACATCGCAGCTTTCTAACATGATCTGCCCTCTTATCAGGTTGTCCAACCTCGCATCCTAGCGGACATGACGGATATGTGCAAAGCAGGTCCATAGTTTTCATCACGTCCCTTTCTGTAGAAGTCCTAGAATACCCTGCAACAGCCACCATGCTCATAAAGACTTTTCTTGAAGTTCAGAATATCAGTTTGTATTTGAAACTTGTCATCGGCTTACTCATATTTGGAATGTTCTCATTTTTCCTGAGGGTACGCTAAAAGAAAGCAGCTCTGTGCAACAATGAATATGTTCACAATTTCTTTTTAAGCCCATGACTTGGACAAGTGTGGTAAGGGTGTGGTCATTGAAATGATTCCTTCAATATAAAATATCCTGCAGATCGATAGTCATTCTTTCACACTCTTTGACGTACAAGTAACACCTTCATGATTCCCAGCAAGCGATCTGGATCCAGCTTGTACATTTATGTTTACCCTGCTGCTTTTTCGAGTTTTGTTCTCTCCCTTCATGGCCGTTACACAATCCGAGAAATTGAACTGCTGAGTTTAATTGCAGTGCCACCATTCCCACAAATACCATGGCGGCCAATGTTTGCATTTTCGCCTGGCAGTGACATTGTTGGAACTATCTCCCGCCCTGCTTGCCGTTTTTAGGACATCAGATTAGAACCGCATCACATAGAACATAGCAGGTCTCTAACCTCATCTGCCCTCTATCAGGCTGTCTAACCTGTGTCCTAGTGGACGTGATGGATTCGTCTTTAGATGGTCTGTAGTCTTGATCACAGTTTAGCCATCTCCTGCTCCTGACGTGTCAAGAGCTGCTCTATCCGTGGAGACAAGTGACTTTTGCATTATTCGCCTCCGTGCGTCCGTCTCTCTCTCTCCCTCCCTCTCGCTCCCGCTTTCCACTTCTCTCCTATTCCATCACTTGACTTAGAGGGGTCTGTCTGATTGGTTATCTGATCGCACTAGAGGCTCATGCTGCCACCCCGCAACCCCTCAATACCTCATCGCTCCTACCCGCCCGACCACCCGCTCCTTTAATGACCCAATAATTGTGTTTGGCCTTCGTTCCGACTGCGATACCAAACAACAGGACATCCTCGCCATTTTTTGATGGACCGCAAAATCTCATTACGAGACGATAATTGCGTTCATTAGAAAATGTGCAAATGACTCTTCTCTTTCAAGGGCCGGCTTTTGTGTTATTGTTTTGATGTGCTTGATTAAAAGAGAAGATCGTATGAATATTTCATCGGACCACATCAAGGCCAGTTAAAAAAAAAAGGAAAAAATGTTTTAATAGCGAAATGATGAGATGCTGTTGCGAAGGGGGTGTGGGAGTGAGAGTTGTGCATAATATTCTCAGCACGTTTCAACTGTGAGCTGGCTGATGTCCTTAGCATTGATTAGATGAACATTTCTCAAAGTAACAGAGATCCTAAGAAGCAGGAGAAGAAGTTCCAGCGCATCTCCTCCATCTCATTCACTGTATGAATCCACAGTCCAGGCAAAAATAGTGTTAGATCACATTTGCCGTTGTCCCAGGAAGGAAGTGATATTCTGACAAAGCCATTTCAACTCAGAATGCACTTTTTTGTTTGGCCTTTTTACAAATCCCAAATTGATACAGAATTTTTTTTTTAAGTTGCCAAAACTTCATTAGCTGAGTATTCGGTTCTCTCACCTGAAGCGCTAAACGTCAGAGAACACACCACCTCTTGTTCTTGTGTGGAGAATGTTATATACCTGACTGCGTTCGTACCCATGCAGTTGTGTAATTCTGAGCCCGAGCTGTCTCCAGTCGTGCTGAAGGCCTATAATTTAGTGTGTATGTGTGTGTGTGTGTGTGTGTGTGTAACACAATGTATACACAGGAAGGCAGTCAGTATAGGACGACGGATCATCCCTAAAATGCCAAATTTTCTGTTCTCTGGTGGTCCCCTTTTTGTACTAGCTGACCTTGACCTGGTTTATTCAGAGCCAACAGCAGTTTTGGGATGTTATAACACAGAGGAGCCAGTGTGGCATGGCACGACAGATCAGCAGTTACCTCAAGCGAGTGTGTGTGGAGTGTGAAGAATTGCAGGTATTGAGAGTGTGTGTTGGCTCCACCATGAGCTCAACCATGTGGCCTGATGCATATTGAAATGACACAAATTATTAACAGCAGTGCCCAATTCCCCAGAGGTCCCACACGTTTGAATCGCCGATGTGGCTGATATTTGCTGCATGGAAATTTGCTACGGTGGTGGCTCCCTAGCAAGTGTCGTCATCTCCCATTGGTTGACGTGTTACGGTAGACTTTGCCCCCCTGCTCATTTCCATTTTTCCCCCATTCGTGCTCCTCATTGGGAAAACCGTTATTCCCTTTTCACGCGTGGAGGAAGACTCTCTTCCCAGCAGATGCTCTGATCTGATTGCCAGTAGGAGGGCGGGCCACTCGCTGATCGCTTGGCACAGCCAGGAAGCCGTTATCGCTGGTGCGTGCCCAGCAGTGACCTCACATCTGCTGCCTCAGAGACTGGGGCAGCAGGTGCAAAAGCTCCGACATGTGGTAATGCAACGAAGGTGCCCATCACTTTGATTCAATTCAATGCAATTCTATCCAATTTTATTTGTATAGCACCAAATCATGACAGAAGTTATCTCAAGACACTTGCCAAGGAGGGAGAGAGGGAGGAAAGGAGGGAAGGGGGAGGGAGAGAGAAAGGGAGAGGGAGAGAGAGAGAGGTAATCAGCAATAGTGATTAATGCAATAGTAACATGCATTAATGAGACATGTACTGTATACAGGTGAGAGGAAGGAGGAGGAGTGAAAAGTTAAGTGCATCCTAAGAAATCCCTCCAACAATCTAATCCTAGCTGCAGATCTTCAACAAACAAAACGTTTTATCAAAAAGGAAAGTTTATAGGCAACTCTTATAAGCAGTGAGGGTGTCTGCCCCCTGGTCTGAAACCGCAAGTTCCACAGGAGATGAGTCTGATTGTTGAAGGCTGTGCCCCCAATTCTACTATTACTGATTGTAGGAATCACAAGTAACCCAGCGTTCTGGGATCGCAGAGTTCTGGTTGGCATTGTCAGCTCTTTATGATAGATATTAGATATGATGGTGCCTGATCATTAAGCGCCTTGTAGGTAAGGCGAACACTTTTAAATTCTATTCTCGGTTTTACAGGCAGCCAGTGCGGAGAGGCTCACACAGGAGAAACATGGTCTCTTTTCTTAGTTCTTGTCTATACACGTGCAGCAGCACTCTGAACCAGCTGGATAGGCTTCAGTGACCCTCTGATGATGATTAAACTTGCACTAAAGAATAACAGTAATCCAGCCTGGAAGTAACAAAAGGATGAACATGTTTTTTGGCATCGTTTAAGGACGGCGTGTGCCTACCCTCAGTGATATTATGACGTGAGAGAAAGCAGCTCTTGACATTTGTCTTACGCGGCATTGAGTGACATATTTTGATCAAAAATAACTCCCACGTTTTTTACAATGAATAGATTGAACAGAATCAGACAGAGCACTGAGCCCTGTGGAGCTCCATGTCTAGCTATAGCGTGCTCAGAGGGTACATTGTTAGCATGCACAAACTGAAATCTATCTGATAGATAATATTTAAACCAGCTTAAGGGAGTTCCTTTGATGCAGATCTGAGCTTCTCGCCTCTGTAAAACGATCTGATGGTCGATGGTGTCATATACTGTAGCATCGAGATCCAGAAAAACAAGCACAGAGAGTAGACCTTTGTCAGAAGAGAGAGGTTATTTGTGACCCTCCACCGTGCTGTGTCGGTGCTGTGATGCACTCTGAAACCTGACTGAAAGTCCTCAAATTTCATTACTCAACCATTACTCAATAGATAGTCACACAACTGATTAGCCGCACCAGGATCTTGGAGAGAAAAGGAAGGTTAGAAATAGGCCCTAGAGTCAAGAGAGGATTTTTTTTAAGAGGAGGCTTACCGTAATTACAGCAACTTTAAAAGACGGGTACATAGCCGGTTAACATGAGCAATTTCCGACAAAGTTAACAAAGTCACTCCCTGATAAAGTCACAGTCAATTGGGAATCAAACTTTTCCACCCACATGGGACATGGCATCAGAAACCTTTGCGTCACCGCCATCCTAAAGCGGTACCTGTAGCATGCAGAGTTTCGCTCTGTGCTCCCTCTGCTCGTTGCTGGTGTTTCCGCACCACACGCAACTCGTCAGTTGTTACGGGAAATTGGGAAATCTGGCCCGCAGGCTGTCACTCCACTTGACAACTCCCGTAGCACATTTCTTATGTCGAGCGTGGGAGTTTGGGCAATTTCCAGCCACATTCAAGCCTGTTTGTCCTGGTCTGGTTTGTGAATATGTTGGCACATTGGTACTGTGGTGCCAGCTGCCTGCCTTGGGGTGTCTTTCACTCTGTATCTCATTTAATGACAGTTTTTGCTCTCCAAGTGTCAACGGTAATGTTCGTACCTCACTGTATCATTTAGTACTAAATTACTTTTTGTCACTCTCAGGATGTGGTTAGTATCATCTCATGGTATTCTCTTTAGCAATTACAATATTGTATGGAATTTCTTGAATTTGGACCTAGATATTCCTCCTTATCCAATAACGTTTTGAGTTTTTCTATGATTTGATTTGTAATGGTTCACTTTGGTGCTAATGTTGATGTTATCCTCCTTCTGCTGAGGATCATCAACTCTCTCAGCTGCAGCGATATTTTTTTTACCCACAAGCACACCAACATCCATATCCAATTTCTGAAGCCGGACACCATGAAATCACATTTCTGTGAGAAAGCCACCACACCTTTCTCCAATCCGACACGTCCTGTCTGGCTGCAGGTCTGGACAACATCCAGAGAATCGCCGCCCAGGGTCGCTACGAGCTGAGGATCGACATGAGGGACGGACAGGAAGCCGTCTATGCCAACTACGACAAATTTGCCCTCGGCGATGCTCGGAACCTCTACAAACTGAGGATAGGAGAGTACAACGGCACCGCTGGTACGTTCTGTGGAATGTGCTGGTGGTGTTTTTACCTGCATCCATTCATCTAATCTTTCCATTAAACAGGTCTTCCCATTGTCATCCTCGTCGTCTGTCATCACCTTCATACATGAGAGTTGCGCACCTTCCCCTGCATCTCTCCATTCTCCAATGCCTTCAAAACAGCTTCTCCCCAGTTTATTTTGATCTTTTTCACTGTGCTCAGACATATGTTGGCATCACTTGTGATGTTTGTAACCTTCCTTGTTGTTCCTCTCCCTCCTTCCAACCCTCTCTCTCTCTTTCTCTCTCTCTCTCTCTGTCTGACTCTCTTTCCCTCCTAGGCGACTCCCTGACCTACCACCAGGGTCGACCTTTCTCCACAAAAGACCGCGACAATGATATCGCTGTCACAAACTGTGCCTTGTCCTACAAAGGAGCCTGGTGGTACAAGAACTGCCATCGGGCCAACCTCAACGGCAAATACGGCGAATCCAGACACAGTCAGGTCAGTCGCCGACTGAAACTATCAAGCTCTGAATGACTCTGTCGGTGAATCACAATAGCCATAGCTTAGTGAATCAAAAATTATGGAAATGATGCAGTATATTTTGAATGTAAGTGTGAACATATACTATTTGTTAGCACTTTTCAGGTCATTGGGTAGATTGTGGCATTACCAACAGGAAGCCACTCAGGACAAAGGCTCTATGGAAATAGTGGAAAATATGGTCAGACCAACAACAAAAGATGAACAAAAGCATTCAGAATTTCATAAGTGTTCCAAATCCACTCTGCAATCAAGAATAGTTGGCTCATGTAGCTGCGTAAATAGATTGTTACAAACCCAAAACACCACATAACACCATGCTGTGCTTCTACGTCGGTTACAACAGAGACATAAACAGCAGAGTGAATTCTTTGGACGCGGCATCAAATTTGACAGTTTGACAGTCTCATTCAGCCAACGCCCCCCCACCACTGCGCCATACTCTCTCTCGCTCTCCCGCGCAATTCTGTGTTTTGATGGAGAGAGAAAGCCAGCAGTCGGAGCGTAGCACTGATTATCGGCTCTCGCCGTCTGAACTCTCTGCCTCGCTTCTCCTCCATCTGTTTGATAGTAGACAAACAGGGGGAGTGTGTTTGTGTGTGTGTGTGTGTGTGTGTGTGTGTGTGTGTGTGTGTGTGTGTGTGTGTGTGTGTGTGTGTGTGTCAAGGGAGACTAGAGAGGCTCCACAGCTGCTTGCAGGGAAGGCGCTTGATGTGTGTGACTCAACAGGAGTGAGAATGTCACATTCATTTTAGGGTCTCTCTGTGTTTGCTGCCTCTGATTGTTCCATTGTTGACAATTTCACTTCTTTCCACTAAGACTCTCTGATGTGTTTCCAATGACACACACAATATTCAAAGCGTCAAATATCGCACATTTTTGTTTGCCTCACCTTTCTTTCCTTCTCTGTTTCCAACCTTTGCTCCCATTGTCAGCCACTTTCCCTCCGGTGTCCTTGTTCTCCCACTCTTATTCTCTGTCTCTCCCATCAAACACTCTTCCCCCCTTCTTCTTTCCCCCCGCTTTCCATTTATCTCTCTTTATGATGATTTGTATTCTGACGTTTGCAGTCATGCGTGGAACAAGGAGCTCATACCATTTTAGTTTTAGATAGTTTGCATGTTTTTCCTCTCTACATTTCAGTTATTTATGTGTTTAATCACATTTTAATTCTGTTTTTTTTTTTCATTTTGACCTATATTTTGAAAGAAACCTGAATCTTTGTTTGTCTCTGTCTCTGTGTCTCCCTTCGTGTGTTGCAGGGCATTAACTGGTATCACTGGAAAGGTCACGAGTTCTCCATCCCCTTTGTGGAGATGAAGATTAGGCCGTTCAACTACCGTAGCATCAGCAGCAAGAGGAAGAGGTCCACCCTCGTCTGAACTCCCCTCATCCGGCCTCCCTTGCCTCCTCTCCTCCATCTCCCTCATCCCCCTCGATCCTTCCTCCCAGTTAGTGACGTTATGTTCCCCCAACTTCAGCTTGTACAGTCTCACACACACACACACACCCTCAGTAAAGCGGGGAGGAAGAAGGGGGCACGACCAACAGCTACTGATGGTAGACAGTAACAGAGAAAGTGACAGAGAGAGAGAGAGACCCCTGTCCCTCGTCCCCGCCCAGCTTCAGCCATCTCGCCTCTACTGTCCTTCACCTAGACTATGGGGAGGAGACATCGTATGTAATTTATTGAATAACCTGAATGACCTTTGTTCTTATTTGCTGTTTAAAAAAAGGGGAGAAAGTGTCAAAAAAAAAAAGTCCCAAAGAGGGACGATGACAAAGATTTGCCTCTGCTCTGGGATGCTCGGGCGTCATTTTAACTGTGACGGCTATTAACACTTTTAACAAGAAAAAGAAAAGGAATAAACAACTGTATCAATTATTAACCGTAAAATTGATCTATTTTTATAACTGATATTGTGACAAACCTTATCTTATCTATTTCAGATAATGTCACGCGTCCAGTTCATTTTGGGATTCGCAATATAGCAACACGGGAGATTAACAACACACAGACTTACACACATGCACACCAGCAGTAGATCAGCAGTGTCGATTTGTGTCTATTATTTCCGTCACTGTCCTGATCATTCTTAATTTTACTCTTAATTAATTATGATAATGATCGACTCTAAGACCATGTGATTAAAACAAATCTAAGTGTGTCAGACTGCGTGCTTGGCCGTGCAGGAACAGAGCGAAACTATTGCTTCTCACTCAATATTTATTCCGCCTCCAGCTCGTGATTTGGACTATTTTTCACTTTCGGTTTTTGTGTTTGTGTTTTTACAACGTCGATATTCCAGTTTGCCGTTGATGCGATCTCTGGCAGAGATGTGGCGCTGCTACTCGCAGCGTTTAACCAAAGATCTGCATAATCAAGTCCCAGGCGGCGTCGATTGAAAGGATGCCCGTCGGTTTGTTGTGTCCCAAAGTGCAGCAGCTTCTCTTTGCTCCATGAGGGTCTTTTATGTTGCAATTCTTTATTCTCCCAGCATCCCTGGGTGAGGATACGTGAGGAGGAGGAGGAGGAGCACGAGGAAGAAGTCAGGGAGGTGAGAGCGGAGTTCAGAGAGGTAGGCGGAGCGATGCCGTGGTTCCTCTACATCCTCTTGGTTTTAAGGAACGGAATCAGCAAAACTTTGCAGAAGGATTATCTGACCTTTGGCGCGGCAGCAGTTATCTGTGCATTTCCTGCCGCGCACTACCTTTGGTCCTTGCTCCCCTCTGCTCTCTCCCTCTCTCTCTCTCTCTCTCTCACTCTCTCTATTTCCGGCTTAAAAAGAAGAAATAGGAGGTCCGCCCGACGAAGGGGTCGCCCTCCCTGCCTGCTTTCGCTGAATTTTTCCATCGTTTCTGGCGTTTCGTCATCTCCCTCATTATTCTGTGTATAAATCTCCCTACCCGGCATAGGCGGTTGCGTCTTTTTGAAGTGTTTTTCCCTTTTGATGCAAAATAACTTCTTCTCCTGCTGTTTCTTCTAAGCTTTGTTTAGGGGCACTTATTTTAGTCGAGGTATGATTCGGGAAATTGACCGAATTCAGGCGGTGACTGATGAGGCCGACCTCTTGACATTTTCACTAGATTGATCCCCACTGAGCCTCCAGCCTGATTAACGCTCCCTCATTCACCTGCTCCTATATCGTTTCAAAGAGGGTGAGGTAGATTTTTGGTGGGAGGACAGAACAGATGCAAAGGAAAAGAAGGCTTGAAGTTCCTTTAGCAATTTAGATAGGTGCACATGTGACAGCACTTACAGACTAATTTATTTGTTTGTTAGTTCCTAAAAAAAATATTTACCACTAAGTTACATTATGACACATTCTTCGGGCTAACGTAGACAATATTGCTCTGGCGCTAATGTCCTGAAGGACGGGTTCTCAACCACACAGGCATGGACCAGTTTCTGGCCAGAGTTAATTTGTGGCCAGGCAGCAGAGGAAGAATTGCTTTTGTTTGATATTTACTTAAGTTCCTATTCATTTGCCCTATTCTGTCTCAAGGCATTGCCACATCCGTGAATGCCTCTTGGAGTGTTTATCCTGCACTGGTAATTTAAAACTAAGAAATCAAAGTGGAAATAAAGTGTACAATAAATGATGTAATAATTAAAAGTTGTAAACTAACTGGCGCTGAAGCGAAACGATGCTGGTTTGTTTACTTTATTAGTGGTATATATTGTATATGGCGTAACAATATTGCTTTATTTTCTTTTTCAGGGAATGTAAGGGAATGCCATTTTGTGGTGCAAATCTCACAGAAAGATTTATGCCACATAGTTTCTTATTTTTATTTTGTCTCCCTTAGTCTTGAATCACTGGAAAGCCCTCACTGTGTTGTGAACAGCCTTTAACTCTTCTTAATTTATTTATTGTTGCAAATTTCTGCCAACCATCTTGGGGCTGGTGCATTTGTCTCACAGGTGTTTATTTTCAGATTTACAGGGAAATAACTTATTTTGCCTGATGCAAAAACTGTACAATGATGGTTACTAACACTGAAAAATAGTTCGAAGGACTGCTCGCCCGACATGTTTCTAACACGATTTCAGCATCTCACTGTTCCACATCCTCACCATGGAATTGTAAATGTCAACAAAAATGTGATATTGACTGTTGAAATGCTCATATATGCTGAAGTTACGGATTTATTGTTGGATAATCTTGGATATTCCCGTCAAAATTAGCTCTAGTTTGACTTAAAAAAAAGATGTATGATAGTTTCCTTTTGTAATACATTTTCTACATATTAATAAAATATTGGAAATGGCTAGAAATGGCAGATTGGTTGTCTCTTTGTTAGATTTGTCTGCGGTTTTGTTGTGTTGTTTTTTTTTCCCCACCCAGTATGCTGGCTCTCCTTTTTGGCCTCTGAAAAATAAATCAGACTGAGGTCATGTCATGAACTTGTCTAAGCTGCCTTACCTCAAAAATTGCAGGCTGTTAAGATTTAAGTGAGGCCGGCAGTAAAATACAAAGGAGGGGTGAGAGGTGTGGGTGCCGGCCATGGTGCTATGCACTAATGAGAACAAAGACCTCAACTTTTTGTCGGAAAAAGCAGAGTCTTTGTTTAACTGCTGCACCTCTCGTGAAAATGGCTAGCTCTGAAATTCTCGTCTATTTGGGACTTAGTTTTGTTGATTTCTCCATTCATTCTATTGCTAATTATGTGAAAATATTTCATCTTTGTTTGACAAAGTCACCCCAGCCGCCCAGCCGGGGGACGTTTAACAAAGTCAGGAACATTGTCTTGCCTGGTGGTGGTGCTGTTTCCCCCACAGTCACATTTTCAGAACTTTGACTTTGCAAACTCCAGATCTCTGGATGAAACTTTCTACTGTTGCATCTTTTGTCGTTCTCAAGCACAACACCAGAAACCCAGAAGAGGCATCATGGATTTTGATGCCACAATCCCAATTTCTATTGCTCCAGCAGGCAGTTGGACACCAAAAGGTGTGTTTTCAGTTTTGCATTTATGAGTCTGTTCATTCATATAAATCACAGGGAATCATGCAGGAGGAGCAAACAGGAACGGAAATGAGGACAGCCTCTCTTGAAGACTCTTAGTTAGGGCTCTGCAGTGATGTTAAAGGGACAAAGGGGGGCGCTGTGCAGCATCAGCAAAACTTGCATGAAAATATTCAGATTTTATGGTAATGATTCAATAGATTTTCTGACCACAAGTTGTATTGTCATCACCAAGTGCAGCATCAGTGAGCCCACAATGGATTAAGATAAATGACTGGTGGAAGCCCTCACATTCAGCACTACTGATGCAGAAACACACGCACACACACACTTGCAACAGCGTTTCCACAGATCTCTTTGCATCGCAGGAGATTCAGCAAAAACCTTGGATTCAGCACTTTTTAAGATTCATTGTTTAATTACCACATGTTCCAATTATGCATTAATTATCCATTCCAGTGTGTGGTCAGCAGAAACGTCGGCCTAAATAATGAGCTCGCACGCAAGTTTGTGAATACATTAAGGAGAAAACACGCACAAATAAAGCAACAGCGCAGCACACTCAAAAAGGTCAAACACAGTGACTCAACCCAAAAACAGCAGAAGATCCCAGAAAGTAGCTGGACTCTGCTGTCAGTTAGAACTGAGTGACACTTGTAGTTAACAATGTTTTTGTTGGTCTGACTTTGGAATGATTTGTTGCATTTTTGGATTTTCAAGAAATAGCTCACCACCAATCTGCTTTCCAAGTGGATTTATTTGTTTGCTTCAATCATTGAGGAAAATTCCCTCTCCTTCACCTCAAACTTTCAACAGATTTAGATTAAGATTGAGATCAGACAACGATGATGATGATGACACCGCTACTACTACTACCACTACCACTACTACTACTACTTTTTTTACGACTACTACTATTACTACCACTAATAATAATGGAAATATGATGATGAAGATGAGGGTTGTGATTACCACTATTGTTATGATGACGATGATGATTGCTATTATTAGTAATAGTGGAACTAGTGGTAGCAATAATGTGTGCCATCACTGTTTCAACATGTGTTGCACCAGCCTGTGACTCCATCATAATGTGTTTTTGTACTAGCAGTGATATTTAAATTTGTTTGGCTTTTGTCTGCACAAATTATTGTTTTTGACTTTGCTTAACTGCCTGCAGCCTGCTGACTCCCCCAGTAAATCAGAGAACAGTCGGGTCCAAAGCCCGAGGAGGAAAGTGGCAGACGCCCAGCCCAGCTCAGCTTGGCCTGGTTCAGAGTACCAACTCATTGGCCCATTATGCAACAGAAGCTACCAACACTTCCTCTTTCAATTCAGTTCAATATCATTCCATTCCATTCCATTCAATTCAATTGTATTTATATAGCGCCAAATCATAACAGAAATTCTCTCAACGCGCTCCAAGATAAAGTTACAGACAGGGACCCAACACATTTCCCCCATTAGCAAGCACTAGCAAAACTCCCCTTTGGTGGAAAGAAACCTCGGGCAGACCAGGCTGCAGGTGGGTGGCCTTCTGCTCTGACCGATGGGGTTGAAAGAGAGAGATGTGTATGTAGATATGTGTAAATATCTTAACAGCATGTGGATGAGGAGCAGGGCCCATACGCTTTGGCAGCCCGTCATCACAGACGCACGTCAGTCATCAGCGGTCATGCTCCAGCTGTGACCTGCAGATTGACAAAGCACAGGACGCAAAGACTCTGAGGACCAAACCAAGTTAGTAACATGCATGAATCAAGCCTGAATGTATACAGATGAGAGAGAGAGGGAGAAGGGAGAGAAGAGGAGGAAAGGACAAAGGCTCAGTGCACCGTCTTTGAGTGAGTGCATGCGTATGTGTGCACATCTGCTTGTCTCTATTTCTGTGTGTCTTTCTTTGTGTCTTCCTCTGTCTGTCCAGCTCTCTCTACCTCTCTCACTGCCCTCCCTCTCTGTTATTGTTTCCGCCCTTAGTGACCCAGATGTCAGACCTGCAGCACCCGCCAAGTATTTCACTTTCACTGTAAGCATCGTTAAAGACATTTACTTAACATGTGCGACTGAGCAAAATTCGAGACGATCACAAAACATCACAACTAGGGATGTCCGATATTGGCTTTTATGCCGATATGCCGATATTATCCAACTCTTAATTTACCGATACCGATAACAGCCGATACCAATATGTGCGCCGGTAAACACTTTAGGAGCGCATAGGCACTATTTCAGTGTAACACAAGCATTATTGTATTTTTATCGGTTTTTATTTTATCGGTTTTAAAGCAAAAAAAAAATACGATACCCATATTACGTTTTTATGCTAATATCGGGCCGATAATATCGGTGGGCCGATATTATCGGACATCTCTTATCACAACACACACACAAATGTGCAATCGCTCTCTGTCTCATATGAGATAAAAACTCACATTTTAGATATGGAGTGTTAAGGGAGCAATAAACAAACCAAATATGCAGCACACATTTTTACACAAGATTTTTTACCACAGCTTGATGACAATGATGGTCTGTGTGTTTGTGCGTGTGTGTGTCCACAAACTTCAGCACTTCACCATCTGCTAGCTTTTGTCAGATGATCACAGAGGAGAGACAGAGCGGAGACACTCTCCTGTCAGGGGAACAGAGGGAATCAGACGCTTTGTATTTGTCCTCCCCCCCCGCCTCTCCTCCCCCTCCTCACGCTCTTCCCCCCTCTGTTTATCTCTCGTGCTCGCTGATGGAGTTGGCGATGGAGGGATGGAAGGAGGGAGGGGGTGAAGTTAATGAGAGGAGGCAGTGGGAGCTGTCCACGGGTTTCTTGCCATCTTCACGAGGCTGCAACAGGCCACCAGCCAGTGAGGCCTGACGTGTGTGTGTGTGTCTGTGTGTATGTCTGTGTCTGTGTCTGTCTGTGCGCAGTAGTAGTTGTGTCAGTAGAGTTGTGTGACAATTACTTTAGATTTATTATTGTCAATAATAGAATAAGAAAAAGTGGTCCAGCCCACTACTCTGCCATCTGTGAGGACGTGTCTCTCAAATTTTCTGGTCCTCTGATCCGTCAAAACGTCTCCACCTGTCCTCATTCAGCCTGAAGTCAGACGTTAGCGAGGAAGGTGGAGGAGGGCAGAGCTGCAGTGGGGGCGCAAGTAAGGGAAGGAGAGAGAGAGAAGAGAGGGAGAGGGAGGAAGCCAAAAGGTGAGTGATTTCTTACAGTATATACTGAGGTCCTGAACTCCTATCTTCTCCTCTCCTCTCCTCCTCCCTGCTCCTCTCCTCCTAACTCAGGGGTCGGCAACCCAAAATGTTGAAAGAGCCATATTGGACCAAAACAGTAAAAAACAAACCTGTCTGGAGCTGCATAAAAAATTAAAAGCCTTATATAAGCCTTATTAATCAATCAAATATTTATTCTTAGTATTTTTACAGCATTGGAAAACGTTGAGAATCTGTGTGTCACATTTTTCCTCCCAGAAAAACCATATTAAAACAAAAAAATTACATCTTTCCCATTTTTATTCATTGTCACACATTTTTGAAAATTCTCCAGGGGAGCCACTAGGGCGGCGCTAAAGAGCCGCATGTGGCTCCAGAGCCGCAGGTTGCCGACCCCTGGCATAGGCACTATTTCGGTGTAACGCAAGCATTATTTTA